>JAJHUR010138582.1:0-68892 GCA_027495735.1 Lutjanus campechanus
TGACCATAAATTGTAAAAATATGACATAGGAACCCAAAGACAAACATAAGGAAGGTCATGCTTGAGTTGGCCTGAGGCTTTCTCAAGAGCTTTGACCCAAATAAGGAACGAGTGCTGAGCTGCTGATGAATCTACTGTAGTGGAAACTAACAAGCAGTATTTGGCTCCATCTAGTGGGCTTCAGTGAGCACACACTGCAGTGATGTGGCCACTTTGTAGGGCAATTTTCCACAGCAGAGCAAGAAAAAGATGTCAAGAGTAAAACAGTCTTATTGCAAGCATAGATTAAGAGTTTTTAAAAAAAACATGTTTTAAGAGTAACTTCAAACAATCTTGACTTCGTTGACCGACAGGTCGTTTCAACACCTCAGGCCCTAAAAACCAACTGGTTAAGCCTGGTTCTAGCACGGTTTGCCCCTCCCTGAGGAAACATGAAGGCTCAACAGCTAAAAAGCTCTATGCTGTATTACGGTCCAGGACACGAAGCGTTTTACAGGTGAAGAGTAAAACAGTTAAAGCTGCTCTATGCGATCTTGTTATATAAACTATGGATGAAATGAAATGAATAATATGAAAGTGGTCGCCTGCATTGCCAAATCCAGCGCCCAAGTCTGCACATCCACTCAAGACTGGACAAACCAAACAAATTTAAAATGTATGTTGAGATCAAAGAAAGAGGTTTCTAAGTTCAGTTTTATCAGGATGTACAACATAGTGGAATTAGCAATAATGTTATTGTAGTTCTGCAACTCTCTACAGTTTGTTTCCAGTATTTCAGAGATGTTTTGGGGGTGTTTCTAACACACACAGTGGTGACAAATGACATTTAGTAGACACTTACTTTCTTAATGGCGCTAAAGCATTTTAGCTACAGTGTATTTGCAGCTTCACCTCTTACTTCGATGACTTTCCTTGTGGGTGAAGTTTTTCTTTGCCTTTTGTGGCACAGGCCGTTTGTAACTTCAAGTCGCTTAAACATATTCTCAGGTCGTCTTTATTGAGCTGTGAAGTGAAGGCCAGAAGAGATGATACAACTAAGAATGGTGGCAGGTGATGCTGGTTGGAGGACAGTTTGACACAGAGTGTCGGAGCAACAGCAGTGAATGAGCCTGATGATTGGCTGGATGATAGCTGTCTCACACTTACATGTGGACCCCCAAGGACCTCCCTATTAACGCCTCCCTTCTTTTTTTTTGGATGCAACTATTTATATTTATTGCAATTAATTTAATTAGTCCACATCTACGTCCTGACCCAAGTTCCAAGTCAAGTCACAAATCCTAGTAAAGTTCTAGTTTTGAGTCCTGAACAAGTAATAATATAACAGTGAGTTTCCAGCCTCATTGATTTACAGTTATGTAGCAGTTAAGCCAACATCAGCTTGGTATGTTAATCTTCTCTTCTTTGTGCCAAATGAAGTTGGAAGTTGTCATGTCTCTGTCATTAAATTTGGGACTCAAGTCCCAGTCATTTGAGTCATTTGTCCTCAACTCTGCTGTCGAGTTTGTGCAGATGATAGCAAAAGACAATCTGTATCATGCTGAGGTGTAAGAAAATATTGATACACACGATATAATGTTGATAATATATTATATATAAGCAAAGATTTATGTCAGTGGTTTATATATTGTTGTGTTTAAACCCTTGACCCCGGCGTGCTTATGACAGTTTATGACAGAAAAAGAAGAACAAAAACAGAATTCAATATAAAACTTAACTGGCAGGCTTTTGAACTTTATTGGCATTTTTTGCAAGACGTCATCTGTCAATTTATTTCCAGTTACGATAAATGCATAACAACTGTTTCAGAAGATGTTACAGAAGATTATCTTGGACAAAAAAAATAATATGGCTGCCGTCTCATTTTTTTTTCTTCATTTATTTACAAACAAAGAAATGTATTTGTACTAGTTTAATTAATCCTAATGTTACCCCACTCGTTCGGGTGGATAAATCATGCAGCAGAGCTTTAATTCGTTGAAAGATCTTGATATTGCTGAAAGAGGCTTTAGTGGGATATGACCCGAGTCAAAAAACAAAAACAAAAACAGAAAAGCAGTACAAAAAAAAAAAGAGTTGGGCAATACTTATGCTGTCACAGTTTAGGCTAAAAGCGATGAAACAAGACACACAATAACAATATTATCATTTTTGAAAAATAAAAAGTGCAAAAGGCAAATTATCCATTTGGGATGATTAAGAGTTCCAGTTAAAAACTTGGATGGCTAAGATAACTTTTTTTTTTTTTTTTTTCCTTTTCTCTACCCACCACACCAAGTTAAGCAGATTCACAAATCATACTGTACAGAAGTTCTTCAAAGTGCAAATATTATGAATTGGCATAAGCTGGTATATACATTTCATTTTCTGGATGACAAAAATAATCAAAAAGCAGTTTGTTTTTTCTTTGTCCAGTCAGGCTCCACCATCATGGCGCCCAAGCTCGCAGACTACTCATACTCCACTCACGCTGGACAGTATCCCCTGGACTGCGAGAAATGACAACATCTGCTGATACTGTTCTCAGTTAGTCACTTAACAAAAGGTGCTTTCTCCGCACCTTCCCGACAGGAGCTTTACGTTACAATCGCCGAAAGCTTTCTCGCTCCGTGAAAAAGAAAAAGGAAGAAAAATTGGAGTCTAATCTAAATCAGAAAGTCCCAGAGAGAGATCCATGTTGGGTTTCTCTGAATCATGCACAACATGCACAACCAGTCACATTTTAATTGGTTTTTATTGCGTTGCGTTCTCCTCTGATTTACTGGTAATTAAAGTCGTTTTGTTGGCAAGTGCGCACGCGCTTCACGTATTCTTTTCTGCTATCCCTCTCTGTGGCCTGGACCGAACCTGATCTCAATGTCTGATGTCTAAACTATTCAACTATTTCCTAATCACAGGACTTTACATCCACAATAGGTCATTACAAATAACTAAGTTGCATACTTGTAATCCAAAGCCTGGCGCGTGACGGTTACTGCACTGTATGTAAAATGCTAATTAGCAGCTCCACTTCCACACCACCGAAGCAGGAGACGCGTGCGAGGCCGACCTCCCACGCTGCCTCTGCCTCTGGGGCCGTTTTTCCTCCGATCGGACCGGAGCGGCCTGTGGCCTAAAAAAAAAAAACACTGATTTATCCGAGGAGCCTCCACTGATTAGGTAGCTTACAGACACTGTTTTACCAGACGTGTTTGGCAATCGGTGTGGAGTTGGAGAAGGAAAAAAAAGAGCAGTATGAGGAGACCTGTAGTGATAAACGGAACTCCAGAAAGGTGATAAATGTGGTTACGAACAGAAATAACTTTTGGTTTTGGTAGTGAGACATTCTTTTCATTTTTCTTTGATTCAAACTGAGGAAAATGCCAACCAGTGCAGTGGTGAATGTAGCCCTCCTCCTCAAAAATGTCACGACGGATGAACATGTTTACTGCATAGGTCAGGTCAGCTTGACAATTATGATTCAAAGGCAAAGAAAAGGGGAGTAAAGGGGTGAAGCAACGTCTGGAGATGTGTTTTGAGGCTTGGAATGTGTCTTAAACTGCACCATATTACTGTTGCTTCAGCAATCATAGTAAAATTTTTTGGCATCTAAAATATAACAATCATTACAATCATGTTTTTATTTTTCTTACGTTAGACTGTTATGGCCATTATTGCATATGAACAGTGAAAAAATGTTCCAAAATAAAAGTTTATTATGTCTGTTACTCATTGATTCTCTCATCTACTAAAATCCATTTGAACTGAAACATTTTTCAAAGCTTCTCTTGGCAAATATTGATACATGCGATTAATTTAGATTCATCACAAAGCATGTATTTTATTAGATTTACGTTTACCATGTTTTAATTGTACTGTTTCAGCTCAGTTCAATGGTAAGCGCTTAATTTAACTGATTGTTTGTCTTTTAAAAAAAATGAGACGTTAACAAAAATGTTTAATTCATTACAAGCTTTTCTGTCTTGTGTCATATTTTGAGTCACGTCTGGTCACAGTAAAGCAAAAGATCAACAGGAGTCTGATGTTGTGTCTGGTGTAAAAACACTAAAAGCATCAGGGTCTGTGATATGTAAACTGAACGATGCATATTTATGCACTTTTGAGTGCCCTTAAGACGACAATCTTCCATCTTGCCTCTTACATTTTTAAGCTTTTTATGGGTGGAGAGGCTGAGATGTTTGTAGCAGTTTGCAGAGATGTTCGCGCATTAATGAGGGCGCAAAAATGCTACATCACGGATAAAGTAAGACTTGTTCAAAACAACCCTGAACTTTAAAAAAAAACAAAAAAACGGTGGAATGGCTCGACTAGCTGTGAAACCGTTCAAGAGATACTGTGACGCGCAAAAGGTCAGAGTGAAATATACAAACAGGCTGCACTCAGCTTGAAATCCTTACCTGATTTTTGTCACTAAAGTTGGAGACAAACAAGGCAAAGTTGGAGAAGAAATCTGAATATCAAAGGCTTCCTACACATTTTCTATTTTAAAATTCTCAGAGGCTTTCTCACTCAATCTGAGGCTGATAACACTGCTGTCCTTGTTTGTTTACACAGGGAAAGCAATGTCACAGCGAATGAGATAGTTTTCATTATATTTGTATGCGTTTCCTGCATTTAAGACATTGTGCTTTCATTTCGGTGACTATTAAAATATTGGATATCTCATTTTGTTGCTGAATTTGCCTCAGGTAACGAAGGTCATGTCTCTTAAAAGCACTCCTACTCTTGAGAGACATGACACATAACACAGGACCGGTTTTTCTCACGACCCTAAAAGAGCTTTGAATCAAAGGAAAATGAAAAACAAAAACAAAAGACGGGGAAGAGATCTGATCATCAAAGACTTGTTTTTTTGGCTCGGTTCAGAAGTAGGGGGCTTCCGAGTGAGTCGTGTGTTATGCTTTTAATGAGACCGGTAACACTTTCTCCCTACTTCTTTTCCTTCATTCCTTCCCCGTCTCCTCTCTTCGCTGCAAGGCTCCTCGGTCAGGTCATTCGAGGGGGGAGGGAAGGAACTTCACATTGGAAAGGAATGGTGATGGTGTGGAAACCTGTGGGGAAATCAGGTAAAATCATCAGGGCAAGTCACTATATATTGCTTTCTTTTCTTTCTTTTTTTTTTTAGATTATAAAAAAAGACTTTACCTTTTAGTAGAGGAAGAAGAGGCGTGTTCTATGAGAGGTGGCCATATTCTCTGACATGTTGCGGACTTTAAGGTAGTTAACGAAACCCCTGAAGAAGAGCAGGAGACCTACGGAGGGAAAGGACGGCTCATTTCACGGCAGATCTCCACTTGAGACCCGGCAAAATAACGGAAGAATATAGCAACATACTCACCGAGCAACAGAAAGATCCACCAGAGCCAGTACTGACCATTAAAGTAGCCAGTGAAGTAGTCGGAGAACTGTATGCAGAGAAAAAAGATCACTGTTAGCTGCTAATGCTTAGCACAGATATTAAAAATAAAAAACATCTGTGTACATACCCTGACAATAAGAATCCACTTGATGAGAGAAAGGCCGAAGCCGCAGATGGCTCCGTAGCGTCCGGCGATGGTGTTGGTCAGACAGAAGGACAGGCAGAACCCGATCCAGTTGAACAGGAAGGCCACTACAGGGACAAACGTTTGACAGACGTTAGGGCTGTGTTTGGAATCACACACTAACATACTGCCTATTTCATATCAAGCTTCTCTGCATCATATGACTATCATAACATTGTGTGTGTGAGCTGCAGTTATTGAAAATGCATATCCACATTACCTCTTCCACTTGCTGGCATATTTTCCAGCAGTATTTTAAGTCAGATTAAACAAAAAGTGGTGGGTTGTGTTTGATTTGAAGAGGAATAAAGAATACTTTACTGAGAAGCAGAAGGGGAGGCCGCTGAAGTGACCCTCTGCTTTTAAGATATTCAAACTGGTAAAAAAGGACAGGATTGGTAATCCATGGCACAGACCGGGTAAAATAATCCAGAGTCATCTTTATTTTATAGCCTATAAATCATCCAGTCATGTTTATTACAGCCTCATTTCCAAATGTCACCCTAAAGAAAGATATTAGACATACCAAACACATAAAATCTCAAACAGTATTATAATATTGCCTACAATCATATAAATGTCATGCCTGATTTACATTTATGTTATAAACTGCAAACACTTCTTTAGCCAATACGTACAGTTTTTGGCACATGGGCACTAAAGTTTACCTAAAGTAGCGCTTAAATAAACAAAATAAATACAACAAAGTAGGTAAAAATCTTGCTGAAGTTGTCTGCTGTGCTGGCTGCAGGGCTGTGTGTGAGTATGTGCAGTAAGCTCACAACACAGACCGAGAAATCCTGCCTACCACATACATAATTTGACGTCATACATAGTATTAATAGTACGTTAGTATGTGAGCCTGAACATGGCCTGGGTCATTTCGCTTTACAACAATAAAAAACTGCTAATATCTTTAGTCTGTTTTGTACAACGGCTCATTTCACAATATTTTATTTTGAAAACAGCGGTGAAATTTTTCAAAATGAAAGCACTGGGAAATTTTCAGTTGGATAAAAAAATCCACACATGATCCATCACTTGAGGCTCATGGTCGACTCGCGGTGTGAGTGTGTCGCAATCTAAGCTGAACGCGTAACCCTGACTCGAGCCCCTCTCATGTTCATGTGACAGACTTACTGAAAAAGGCCAACATGAAGATTCCATCGTTCCCGACTCGAAGCTGATCGGCGTCACTGAAATCGTCTCTGGGAGGGAATTCATCATCCTAGCATGGACACACACACACACACAAACAACATAAGATAAGGTAAGATATAAGTTTGGCTGTGACAGGTTGTGATACACACACCTACTACACAGTGAATTTCTCCAGTGTGGGATCAGTAAAGTTGATCTTATCTTAAAAGTCAACAGACGAGCTGTTAAACAAGCTTGACATCCCTCACACCGGGATCTATTTGACTCATGGGTGTTGCTTCTTGATAAATGCTCAGTCAAATGTAAAAACTATGACACTGACTCATTGTGAGACTGAAATACAGTTTCTGTGTGTGACAAAGCCCTTCTTAAACCTCTGTGACTAATTACTATCATCTGTTTTGTTCTTATGTGTCGAGGGTTGTGTAGTTGAGATGTAGCTCGCTCTGAGGTAAACCCCATGCACCGGACATGTAAATAAAGGGACACAGACCACAACAATAGCCTGCAAATGTTATTATGTCACCCAGGAGGAGCACGTATGTGAGCGTTTGTCCTCACCCGTGGCATCACCTCCACAGTGGAGGCAGCCATGGCGGCTGCTTTGGCCTTCTCTGCTTCATCATATGTGGGCAGTGAGGTGGCGACGCTGTAGGGCGGAGGCACTGGGAAGTCGCCTCGGAAACTAGTCTCTGCGGGAGAAGGAAAAGGAGAAGATTCAGTTACAAAGGAAAGAGAGCAGACCGCACACAGTATCTAGCTAGGCATCTGCCAGTAATGTGGTAATGCTGTCATGGAAATCTGCACTGACTCAGGAGTTAAGACACTCCAGAAAACTGCCACAAAAACGCCACAAAACTGCAGCTGTTGCTATTTTAGGGAGCATGCAACCACACTTTGGAAAAATAAACCTGCTGTTAAGAAAAAAAGGAACTATTAGACGTGGACAAAATGGAAAATAATCCCATGGATCATCAAATGAGATTCCTGTAACTCATACCGGGTGCTGCAGCAGTTGCCCCCAAGTCAATGGAGGCATAAGGAGGGGGAGGTGCCTCCGCCTCCCCCTGAATCCTCGATCCCGATGCCTCCCCTACTGCTGCTGCTGCTGCTGCTGCAGGCGCCGAGCTGGCCTGAGCCTGACTCTGGTCCTGGCTGGACGCGCCGGCCTGGGCTGTGGCAGAAGTGCACGGCTGCTGCTCGCTGGTTGAGGCCTCTGAAGAGTCATCCTCATTGTGCAACTGGAGGAGAGGATGAGACACAAGCAGATCAGCTGATCAGTCACCCAAAAAGTGTGGCTGCTCGAGGGGACGCTCACACTGCTCCAAATGTCTAAAACTGGCATCAATCTTTTAGTTTCTGCTCGGCAGAACAGGCGGCTTTCTAAAGCCGAGGAAAGTTCAGCTATGTAAAGAAGGCCATAAAATATGACATAAGCACCGTTTCCCTGATAGCAGCACCAACATCAGGTAGTTATTATGTAACAAATGAGTTTGCACAATCTGTTTTTGTTTGCTGGCACAAAATGTGGTTCAGGCAGAACTGTTTTTATTTATTCAACTTTATTTTTTATTGATATTTTCGAGCCGAATGAGTGGGCTGACGTGGGCAACACAACGTTTGTACTGCAGCAACTTTAAATAACAGACAGTATGTAATGGGTTACATCTTAAAGGCACATAGATCCACTGTTGCAGTATTTTACATATTATTCATTATCACTGTCTTAAGATGAAGGTCAATTTCCTCATACAGTTTATGTCCTTGCACGGTTGCAGTCAAGTCGTCCTCTGCTGGAGACTTTCCCTGCAGCCATTTCTGGTTTTCTTGCGAGCAACCACTGGTATTTAAAGAGATATTTATCTCATGTCATCGCTTTATCTAATGTTTAACTCACCTATGATGAGTTTTATTCACAATATTTTCATTATATGATTATCTTTAGAAAAAAATAAATAAATAACAAGCTGAGAAAATATGTTTACCTCCCTGCCTCCAGCATTTGTTTAGTCTATTTCAAATTTGCAAAACAAAACAGTCTGGCATGTAGAGTCGAGTAGTTTTTGGAGTTTTGTATTCTGCTGTATAAACAGGAAATGGGGTTTTAGCAGCGCTTTTTTGTGCTGTGTGATTCATACATGTAACAACTACAAGCTATCATCATTGAAGAATCAAAATACCATTAATACAGGTCTGTTCCTGCTTAATTTGTCTTAATATGCAAAGTTATAAGTGTTTCTATTCAGTAATTGGCCTAGCTCTCTATAAAATAGTTATTAGTTGTACTGGCAGGGTCTGCTATTTCCTCACTGGTTACTTAAGCACAAGGGATGTAAACCAGCTGAATTTTTTCTCACTGAAAACAGCCTCACAGTTTTCTGCTCACTCCCAGAGCTGTATTAATTCACTGCTAATGCTAACAATACACTTCGTGTTGCCACAAGGGGTGGCTTTTATTGTGAAGGCGCCAGCACAGGCTTATAACTTTTAATATTTGGTAGAATAAAATGACTGGTAGTGTGCGTATGTCTGGTGGGCAGGGTGAGAGCGACACCGCTTGCCCTCAGCAGAATGTTTGACACTGTAAGCACAGCGATGGGGGGGCTACATCAGTATGTCAACACAGGAAGGTCTCTTGGAAAAGTGATACATGTGTAATCAGTCGAGTGTCCACTCCCCGCTACAGCTGACTTAAGTACATTAATTTTCGTCAGACCAAAGAGCCAAACACCTTCTGAAATTACAGAGGGGGGACGGGAACATGATGGTTACAGAACGGCTGACTGGGAATCTGGGTGGGCAAAGCGAGGCTGTGTTTTCCACTCACCCTATCTGAGACGTCCATTAAGGTGCCCTTGAGAAAGTTAAGTTAAACCCAAACAGACCTCAACAACAATTCGCTGTGTAATCTTTTGCTCTGTGATGTAAATAAGGCTGATATTGACCTTTACAGAACTTTTGTGTTCTTTAAATCCTATAATAATCCAGTGTACTCCTAAGGTTGTAGTTTCATAGTTTATTTACCGGCATCTCACCTTAAGGATAATGAATGCTTCATTACAGAGGATAGAAGACAACAAACACAAACTAATCATGTGTTAAACTGCTAACAAGAGCTATGTTCTCAATGTGACTGAACAGGTTCAACTTGTTCACGGCTGTAAAACATGGCTGAACACACAACGTTCAGGTCTGGATGAAACAGTAAACTTTTTTTTTTTTTTTTTGACACACCAAACATCACAACCCTTCTGTTTCTAACCTTCTAGTAAAATACTAGTTACATGAATTGCCAACTATTTTGATAATCCATTAATTGATTAGTTCTATGATTTCAGCCTCTTAAATGTGAATATTTTCTGGTTTCATTACTCTTCTGTGACAGAAAACCGAGTATCTTTGGGTTGTGGACAAAAAAAAAAAGACATTGAGGACGTAATTTTAGGCTTTGAGAAACAATGATCAACATTTTGAACCATTTTCCTGCATACAGCCCAGACAACTCCTCAATTATTCGAGAAAATAATCAACACATTCGCTGACAATGAACATAGTCATTAGTTGCTGCCCTGACCGAGTTGGCAGGTTGCAAGAAAAGAACAGAATGTGAAAAGGTTGATGCGGTGGCGGCTTCGTTGCTGTTGGCGATGTTAGTTTCCATTTTAGATTTGACTACAAGCAGGTTGAAACCTTTTTTTTTTAATTTCCATGATATAATGAATTCTAATTATGAGTTTTATAAAACTTGCTTTCGTTTTGACTTCAAGAAGGTTGAAACCTTTTTATTTCCGTTATATAATGAATTCTAACTGTCAGCGTAAAGAGGGACATTCAACAAATCACTTACTTATTTTCTGTGACGTAATGGCAATATTCTTGTTGAGGGAAACACCCTTTGTAAAAACAACTGACAACAGACTGATGGTATCTAGAGGGCCTCATATGACTAATAACAGGAGAGATTTTCAGCACTGCTTTTGCAACGTAAACATCCATTTAAGCCCCTTTTGAATTTGAATTACTTACTGACCAATTTTAAGATGAAACACAGTCATAACTGAAGGGAAATCTGTTCGTCACCATGCAAATAAACTTCTCAAATAATCCTGGAGATCAAAACACCTTGTAAACCACCACCAGCGCAGGGTCGATGTAAAAGGCAGCGAGTGAATGACTGGCCGACGACTGGCTCGGAATCAAGGACAAAGCATAACGCACCCCCGCGCACGGGCGATTACATAAGATCTTAACAACATAGCCACAAGCCTCCTCGTGTGTCCAAATATACCCAAAACTCATGCAGGCCTGCTCAGAGCAGCAGTGCCCCACACTCGCAGAAATATGAGTATTATTTAGAGAAGAAAGAAATGAAGATGGGTCTATCTACAGACCACAACATGAAAATAACCTTTACAGTAACTGTCCAGTCCCCAAATATCTTTGGGAATCCATTGTCCAGAAGTTGTTTTGTATTTATTGTTCAAAACCTGGATTATTGCTGAAATCTGCACTTTGGTCAGGGTTGAAAAAAGTTGGAGCACAACCCTGATTTGCTTTGGCTCACACTGGATCCTGTGGGATTATCACTCACATACCCAGAGCCGCAGGAATCAGAGCACAAAGCGGACTGTATCTCAAATTGGCCATAACAGTTTCCAAAAAATTCTCAGCCACTATTGTTACTTTACATGCCCCGTAAACACTTTCACAGCAGCAATAACCTCGTGTTAACCCTAACATTCACTGTAGTATGAGGTTTCCATTTCCTTTAACTCGACAACCGCATTGTTTCTGACTGGGAGACTAAATTTAACTGTCATGACTAACTCATTGAATTTCTTAATAAGAAGGAGATATGATAAGTCAGAGTTGTAAAAGTTCGTTATTAAGTTATTAGTCACTTTGTTATTAGTGGACTAATAGACCTTTTTTTCACAGCAGCCATTCTGACATGAAATAATAGTGTAAACACAGGTGTTACCAATGATCTTAATTAGGGTTCCACTCTATTCGGGTCAAACAGAGCTGGGTTGCCGGGTCGGTGGTTTTCCCGCAGAACTGGGCAACTTTTGAAGTGTTACTGTGGGTTGATTTTTTCGTTAGGGTTGACCTATTTATTATCTTTTAATGTAAAAAGGTTAGTTTGTGCGACCTATATGTTCCATATTTTACTCATGATAATATACTGTATACTGGGCCATTTTAGTACCTAAGTTGAAGAACTGTTCAAGGTAAACTGCTTGTAGTGTGGGCACACAAAACATTTGTGGTGTTAAGTTGTACATATCACAATACATTGGCACCGTGAGCAATTCTGTTGGACTTTAAACGCACCATATATGGTTTGGTAGGGGCATATTTTGAGTTCTGGGCTGGTTTGGGGCCTGCTTTACTCGCCGTTGGTCTGGTTTTGACCTGCCATTTTGCTGGTTTTGTCTCCTTAATTAGTATCATTGTTATCACCTGTGTTTTACTTGCTGTTTCATATCAATATAGCAGCTGTGAAAATTGTCTGTATTTGGCCAAATGACTATAAAAAGGCCCTTAAAGCCACATTAAATATGAGCCACCGCGTAAATCCCCCTGATAACTCCAACTTACAGCAAAGCTTGACAACACTTGTGTGTTAGCTTGTCAACAGTCGGGTAACTTATCATAAGTTTAATAGACCTTTATCAAGACAGTCATATAAATACAAAATAGTGAGGTTAACACAGGTGTTGTCAATAACACTAATTAAGGTCTGGTTCCATTTAGTGTAGAAGAGCCTTTCCAGTGAGTCAACACACACACAACAGCAGCACCTTGACTCTATTTGATGTGAATGGAACAAATCTTTATTAGTATACTGTGTTTATTTCATTTTTAAATGGATGATGTGAAAAAGGTCTTATCAATTACCTACGGTGAGGTGTGTTAAATGTTTAAAAACAGTTTATTAGAATGTTACTTACATAGTTCCCTTCACATGACTCATAGTAACCTTGTTTCTCAATATTGAAAGTTATAAAACCATCTGTCTACGTGACTTAAAAAGATCCCATAAGCCACATTAAATATTAGCCACCTAATAAACTCCCCTGCTCACACTAACTCGCATCTAACTAAGCCTGTCAGCACTTGTGTTAGCTTGTCAGCAGACGTGTAGTCAGCAAGTAAATACACCTCGGATAGGTGTATCAAATGTGTAATAACACAGTTTGGTGGGATGTTAACTTTCACGGCCTTTAAAACGAATCGTCTGCGGGTAGCTAACGTTAGCATAGCTGATGCGGAAGTGCTTGATGAGAGGCTAACGTTAGCTTAGTTGCCAAAACAAAACAATTCGAAGACACAAAGAAAGCCAAAAATACAACAGAAATAACAACCCAAAAGCTAAATAATAGGTTTTCCTTTCGTGTCTACGTGTATCAACTCCTTGTAATTAAGCAGTAATGTCTTAGTAGTAGCAGGGCCTTGTTTCCTGTCAGAGGCGGGCCGAGCTAACTAAATAACTATCAGACGGTGTTTTCATCTCATCTGTCCGCACTCACCACTTGGTATCGGCTCGCTGGGTCCATTCCGAAGAGATTCAGCTGGCAAAGAAGCCAGCCGAGAAAATAAGAAAAATAAAAATCTAACTTGTTTCTCTTCCTGCGCGTGAGTTACGGACAGAAGATACTTCTCTCAAACTAGGTCCAATAACTGGATTCAAAGCGATGAGAGAAATGGCTGCAATCTACAAAGCACTCGCTTAGAAAAACAGCGTTGTTGGTTAAAACGTTGACCAACAGAGTCAAGTTACAACTACAACCTGACACTTCCGATGTAGGTATTTCAAAATAAAATACATTAGCTATGATTCTTTTGTTTGTTTGCGCTAAAAAGAAGTAATATTGTAATAAACAATTCATCAGTAATAACTTTTTTAACTACAGAAGGCATATGCCTTGAAAATGCTACTCAAGTAAAAAGTACATGAGCAAAAGCTCTATGCAGTATGTCAACAATGATATGTTATTATTTATATTACATTATAACTGAGTAGCATTTATGGTTGTATTTAATCTAATTTATAAATTATTGGTAAGTTTAATTCATAACATTACAACGTTTTATAAACTAATCAAATGTTTTGCATGCAAAATCTTCATTTGCAAAATTACAAGTTATTACAGCTACCAATAGAGTGGTATTATATATGATATTATACAGTTTTTTGACATACATACCATACAATATTTCACTGTAAAATGTAGTAACTCATAAAGTGGCCTAAAATGAAAACAGTCGAGCATGAGTACCTCGTAACTGTACTGTTACTTTCAAATGAGTTATGTAGTACTCACGTCAAGTTTATTTACAAAATCAAATAAAATAAATGATGTGGTAAGAGCAAAAGAGTAGTAGGGATATATAATATATAAGTAAATAAAAAAATATATATAAGTGACAGATGAAAAATATAAAACAGAAAAATAAAAAATGAAATAAAACCTAAATTAAACTCAGAAGTCTTGTGAAAAACTATAATTTGGTACATTTTTGTTATTTCTGTAATTGTATCATGGGTGCTCCCATCTGTGTGAAAATTAGGGTTAGATGAACAGCTGTACCTTATGTTTTTTTTAAGTTGCCGAGAACGTTTTTGACATATTTAGTTGTTTTATTTTGAAAACTGAATCCCCTCATTTCCGATTTGAGTCTGATTCCTGCTAACTTGATAGCGGGGGTTGATCACCGATTTCCACGGATTGAGGAAGCGCGATGACACATGTATGACGCAAATGCATCCAAAACTGATAAATGAATCGTCCACTAGGTGGAGCCAAAGCTCACTTTTACCATCGAACCACCACCACTTGCTCTCCATTATGTTGTAAATCATGAAAACTATTTCACATGACTCACTTTTTGAAAAAAAAAAACTTAGGGGTTGCATGTCATAAAAATATATAATTCCTTAATTACCTAAAGTGAGTTACATTTGAAAGCACTGTGAAGTTCTTCTTTTTCTTTAAATGTTAATTATTAAAGGTAGCAGCAGAAATAGGCCAAGGAGAAGAGTTTGGCTGGAGGCCTGTGAGCTCCAGCGAGAATCACAGCCATAACTCGTGCTGTAGCACAGCGAGAATCTGGCCTTGAATGAATGAAAGACTGATGCTCCCCGGACACGTCTCTGCACTCAGTGCACTCCTTCAAATTCTATAATAATGTTGTTTAGTTCAGTACACTCAGAGGCCTGATTTAGTCTTGTATGACGAGTGGTTTATGATGGCTAATGGTAGCAAACTTAAACAAGAATACTACTTATTTTCTGTTTTCTAATTATGATGACAAAATAACAATAATCCATAAACTATTCATGTTTTTACCCAATATACTTTTATTTTGTACCTTCCTGGAGTAATATTACTTTGTGAGGCAGCTTGATTAGTGAGATCACGAGGTCACATGAGAATCAAACCATCTGGCGTGTCAGTTTAGGAGCAGACTGCATCCCTGTCTCTGTCATTAAAGGTGCAATACGAATAACATTCAGCCTCACTAGATGTCAGCGAACAGCTTCTTTCAACATGGTGGCCTAGTGAGTGAGTTTCTTGTGTTACAGCTAAAATAGTACACTAAAATATGATTATGAAAATGTTTTAGGCGAGGAAGAGGCACTGCAGTAACATAATCTTGATCAATATTTGATCAGCGCTGCTTAGTTTGGAAATTTGATCTGGTCTGATTGTTCAGATGCTGCTTTCTCCCCCCCCCCAACTTTATTAAGTAGATGAAGTGTGTGTTTGTTTTGGTCTGAGATGCTGGTGGTCCACTGCAGCCGTTCTCAACCACTGAATTAAAATGTATGTTTGAATATCACCAGGCCAATCGTGACACATCATCAGGTAGAAACAAACTGTGACAAACTTTCCCTCAGATGCAGTGACTCAAAATGGATTGTTTTTCGAAACTAAAAAGTGACGTGGGAGATGACCCTGCGCCAGCGAAAGCGAGAAGAGAGAAAATATGACCCTGAACACATTCAATTTAGATTCATAATGACAGTAATTCTGAGCTGAAAGCACAGTGTGTTGAAAGTGGTGAAATCCTGTCTCAGCACAGTTTTTTTTTTTCTTCTCCTTTTCGGTGGTCTTCGGAAATTCCTTAACAATCGGACGTGGGCTTTAAGCTACAAACGGTTGAGAACCCCTGATTTACTGCGACCTCTAGTGAATATCACTCACAGCACCTTTCAGCATATGTTGATAAGAAAATGCAAACAAAATACAAAAATATAAGCCAACGTGAGCAGGAAGTTGTATGGATGTGATGTGAATGTGAATCCATCTCCATGACAACTGAGCAAACTCCTTTCATCGATGAAAACCATGTGATACAGTTGATCGCTCCAGAAAATACAGTAAAACAGACCGTGAGTTGAGATTGTTTTTTGTCCTCTGACACAAATCACTCATTGATCTTTTTATCTGCTCATTTTACCTGAAAAATAAATTGTGCTGTTGATTATTAGGGGAGACCGGGGACGATTGTAACAGGGGGCTAATTATAACATAATCAATTCCAATTATTCGAAAGAAGCTAAAGTGATGGCACGTAGTCTGCACGTGCAGATCATTTCACCTTGACAGATGTTTTTGTCACTTTTATACAAACTTATATAAATTTTATTTAGGTTACTGGTTAACAATGAACGTAAACTTGAAGTAGTCTGTGAGTTAAAATGTTACAATTGCCCCCAGTCTCCCCTACACATAGACTTCTACTGAGAACTTTGTGAACTTGCAGATTTAGAGAAAGTGTAACCCCCCCCTTTTTTTTTTTTGCACAAATTCAAGTTTTGCTGTGTTATTGTTTCTCTTTCACCTTCAGAATCTCTTACCAGAAATAATAAAGTAAAGCCCCTTGGCGATCCCCTTTCCAGTTTCCCAGAGATCTGCCCTCCTGCATGTGTAACACCAGAGAAACAAGCAGGTCCTGAACCCCCTGAGCTCTTAGAAACAGCCTTTTCCCCCACATAAAATAACCTCAGATGGATTTCATGCTTTTTGCTCTTGGTTGTTGTGAGCACTCAGCAATATGTTGCCAACATTAACAGCTCGCTGTCAGAGAGAAATAACACTGAGTCACTTCACAGTCGAGACGGTTTAGTTTGCATGCGCGTGTTTGTTTCTCTGTGCCAAAGATTTTGGTGATTTCATTAAAATTTCCCAACAAGCAGTCGTGTCCCGAAGCAACAAGCTGACCCAAAACCATCAAGTTCAAAGTCACTGAGCTGCAGCATTTTGTTTCATCATTCAGCACCGATTTGATAAACTGCTTATGCATCCAATATTTGCTCTCGTCCTTGTCCCAGTCTGCAGACAGTATGCATAATACATTTGTTTATTATGTATATGTATGCAGAGTGAGGCAGGTTTGTGTCTTTACCTCATTCTGAAGTTTACTCTGTCATGTGTTCCTGCCTCTGGGCTAATCCTGGCTCAGCGCTGCAGTGGATCAGTGCATAATAGGCTCTTGGTACCTTTATGAATGCAATACTGGAGTTTCAAGGATAAAGCACAAAGAGGTTCAGAAACCATTACAGCTTGACTTTAAAGGCATAGTTGTTAGGGGAAAAAATGTTTATATGAACCTATAGAATCTATAAAAGTCTGTATTTTGCCGTTGTAATAATAGGAAAGTCGTGCAAACAGAACATTCTGAAGGCAAATGTTGCCGTGATGAACTGCTAAGTCTTTGGCGACTTGCATTGCAGCATTTCCAACAAGAGGCTTAAATGGAGTCATTGCAGTGCCATAAAAAGAATAAATAAAAGAAAGAATAATAGAATAAATATGGAGATATATAGACAAATAAGAAACGGTAAAAAAAAATTTAACCATTCTCATTTATTTGTTCATTTACTTCTGTATATTTATTTCTATATTTTTAAAAGCACATATAGTTGCATGTAAATTACTATTTTTTTTGTATATTTTCACTTTTTTAATGTATTGTAATTTATTTATTTGTAGCCTTTTTATATGACTTTATATGACTCCTCTTTCTAAAGTCTGAGCATGTATCTATGGAGTTATATTTCCACATTTATCTATTTATGTATTTAGTCCTGTTTATATCTCCACATTTATGTTCTTGTTCTTTTACAGGTGTGTTCTTTTTTTCCCTATGCTTCCACAGATAAAAGCTCTGTCTAACGTAGAGCAGATTCTCTTTAGAGCTCTATTGTGTGATCAGACGATGTTCTTACACTCCTATCTGCCTGATCTATCCCGTTAATACACTTACCATTCCTCCAATTTGCCCAAAGCTGGGTAAAGCCACCCTAAACAGAGTGAACAATGAATGCACAGCGAGGTATTGATAAAAGGCTCTTCTTGAATTAAATATTAATCCCGTTCGCTAAGAAGGGGATTACTGTAGTACATGTATCAGTTAAGCGCCTCATACTGAGAGCGAGAGGGATGCAGAGAGTGGAAGATGTTAGAAAAAAAATGTGAAAAAGACAAGATGAGGTGTGATGGAAAAAAAAGGCAGGTGCAAAATCCTGCTGCATCAAGAAGTGTTTTGCCCTTTGCAAGTCAGCGGGCATCACCAGCATGAAGGATTAATGTCTGCAGAGGCAGGAAGTAACGAATGTAAATATTTTGTTACTGTACTTGAGTAGAGTTTTCAGTTATCTATACTTATACTGTATTTATTTTTCTGACGTTTTATTCTTACTCCCTGCATTTAACACAAATACCTGTACTTTATACTCCTTACATGTTCAAAACAGGCTAATAACTTTATTTTTATTACATTTTGGAAAAGTTATTGATTAATTTTGTATCACTGCACACCACCTTCGCACTATAAAGTCCAATTTCAACATAAATAGATAAGACAGTTTCTTGGTGTATCTATCAGTGCATATTACACATGATACATGTAACAAGATGTAAAACATGTAGGAGGATGAAAATGATGAAGACATAACAAGAAGGAAACAACGTAAAAGACGCAACAAGATGAAAACAACAAAGATGTAACAAGGAGAAGACAATGTAAAACATGTAAGACTTAATAAGACAAAAATGTAAAACGCATAACAAATTGAAAATGATGTCAGAAGTAACGAGACAAAAACTTTGTAAAACGTGCGACAAGTCAAAAACAGCGACAAAATGAAAATGAGAAGGTAACAAGACAAAAAAAAAGAGACACGACAAGAAGATGTAACAAGACAAAAACAACGTAAAACACGCGACAAGATCAAAGTAACAAAGATGTAACAAGATGGAAATGACGTAAAACATGTAACAGACAAAAATCAATGAAACCAAATAAAGGATGTAACAATATGAAGCATGTAACAAGACAACAACTACATAAAACACTCAACGAGATGAAAGTGAAAAAGACGTAACACTTCTTCACTTGAGTAAAGAAGTTGAATCAGCACTCCTACGTTTGCCAATGTCTTTTTTCTTTTTCTTTTTTTTTTTGCTTGTGTAAAGAATGTGTGCACTTTGGTCACCTCTGCATGTCTGCACCTTTCTAAAGCGTCAGACCTGCATGAGAGTAAAGAGGAGTTGAAGTCATTAGCACAGCCGCTGTTAGAACCCCACTTTCAGAGCCCATAATAGCACTTTAGAGCATCCATCACTGACACACACCTGCAAATACACACACCCACTCATGCGCACACACTCACCCACCCACACACACCACACAATCAGGATGTTGTTACTTGGCAACATTATTTCAAGGTAAATAGGTGCTATAAAAAGGTGTTATGTAAAGAAACAGTGGGTGTCTCTGTCAGATGTTGCAGCTTTTCAGTGCGGCAGCCTCATTCTTATGCTGTGAAAGCTTTTGCTATTTGACTGGAGGTGAGTGTTTTGTTGGAGGCTGATGGAATCGTGTATTACAGGAGGAGACATCTGTTAGTTTTGCAAGGATACAAGCAGCAATTAAATTGCCTAGCTGCAGTGAATTTACATTTTAGGTGAGGAAGAGTGCATTAGAGGAGGGCGATGTAGGAGACTATTTCCAAAATGCTACATATACACATTCTTACAAATAGGATCATAAATCAGCCTCTGCAGCATAAACAGTAAAATGTGTTGTGTAAAGGACTATATAAAATGTTTAAGGGTGTGGAGGAGGGTTAAACAGGGGTCAGAAAAAGATATGATTTGTGTATTTTAGCCGAGGACTACACTCAACCTTTATGTATATTAGTGATTAAACATTTTTCCTCAAGGCAGAAAGTATATTTATTTATCATTTCACAACACAGGGTTGTATAAGAAGATTAAGTTGTAGTTCCCTTTTTGCCACTCACAAAACAAAACATGTGGAAAATACAAATAATGTAAATCTAAAATATTTCAAAGGGTTAAAAAAAAAAAAGAAATTAAAAAAGTTTAAAGCATCAAGTGCTTGTGAAATTCTCAAAATTAAATCATCAGTACAAAAAAAGGAACCACTGCATTTGAAAATACCTGCTTCTTTGATAAAATAGACTTTTATAGACAAAAATAGACAATTTATTTACTTTTAATAATGGAATGATAATCACATTTTGAATAATATGTATATATCATAAATTATATTTTATAATAATACACAAAAATAATAATGAAATAAAATAAATAAAGAGAATAATAAATAAAATTCGTCTTTTAAAGTATTTATTTTGACGTGAAATAGTAGTGTAAACACTCGTGTTGCCAAACGATGACTGGAAAATCTCTGCTACACTAAATGCAACTGGACCTTAATCACTCTAATTGGTAACACCTGTGTTTACAGTACTGTTTCATATCAACATGGCTGCTGTGGAAAAGGCATTATTTGTTTAGCTTATCATAACTGTAGCTTGGGATAGTTAATAAAAGGGTCGCATCTACCGGAATCACTAATTTAACGCACCACCCGCCGAGCACGTTAAGGGACACAAACCAAACACACCCTGTTTGCGTCACCAACAGGTGCCCGGTGTGTTTAGCTAAATGCTAGCATGCAAAATGCTCTCGGCGGCTACTCCAACGCTGTTTTTCCTACATTGCTGAGGAACAAACCAAGAAGATGAACCAAAAGTAAACTGACGTGGACACCGTGGTGTACGAGGCTCACTGAGTGACGTCCAGGCAGGTGAGTACAACACCTGAGTTACCTAGCAACGCAACAGTGTGTGCTTCCTAAAAGCTGTGCAGCTCAAAGTGTGTGTTTATTTTGTTCATACATCTGAGTCGTTGTTCTGGTGATGTTTCATTCTGCTGGCATTTACCTGTGGCACGCACCGCAGTGTCCAAAGCTCTTTTTTAAAAATTAATTTTTGGCCATTTGTGTTAAATTGTCTGAGTTTAGTCTCTTTTCTGGACTCTACAGAGGAAGGTGGTTGGGTATTTATATATATAGTATTTGTACTTTCACCCGAGTAAACTGTATTTACCTGAGGATAATATTGTAGTACTCTTTCTATCACTGCATTTCTTTACTTGATGAGACTGTCATCATAATCACTTCGTTTATCCATCCAAGTGTACAAAACAAATGATCATGTAGTTTATATAGCCTACATGATGAGCAATATTTTAGAAATAACTTATCATATCTAGGGCTGTGTATTGACAAGAATTTGGCAGAGTGTTATGCAAAAACAATATATTATTTCACAGATCCTTAATTTAGGCTACTCATAATTTCTGAGCATTTTTGTCTGGAAAAATCTATGCAATTTGGCATAAGAAAAATAGGAATTTCTTGAAGGAAAAGTTGCTTAAAACCAGAGTAAATAGTCAAGTCAAGTCAAACTAATGTTACAAAATAAGGTACAATTTTAAAGAAACCTGAATAACCTGCACAGATTTGAGTTTAGTTGCCATTCAGCCCACCTCTCTGACACAGGCTCTACATGAGCCGGATAGAGCAGTAATTGAAAAGTGTAAATAAGCAGAAACTCTGTCCATGAAATTGGCCCCTGTACAGTACAAACTCCAAACATGGAGTAATTAAACGTGTAATTATGGCGTCTATGGCTCTATCGACACAGGCTATATAAAATGTCTTTTAAATAACCGTCAGTATGAGCTACAAGCAGCTGCTAATTAGCAAGAAATGTGAAAACGGAGAGCATTAATCACACGTACACGCCTCTCTGTGTCTGCAGATGAGTGTGTGGGCGTGTGAATCTGTGTTTGTCGGGGGGTCGGGGGGTGGGAGCATACAGTGAATGCATGTATGTTTACTGTATGTGCTTAAAGCGTCCAGCAGAGGGCAGAAAACACAAGGTTATTCTGTGAGGTGCTGTCTTTCTTATCTCACCACGCCGTGCAAACGCACTTAATGCGTCAGTGTTAATGATAATTATTTTATTCACTCACACGTATGAAATCCAAATATGATTATGTATTTTTGTGTGATTAAAATAGTGCTTTAATGTGATTAGATTGATTGCTCTGAGTCAGAGACCTGTATTGGATTTGGACAATTGTCAAAAAAAAAAAATTTTTTTTAAATCGTACAATTTTGCTGCTTGTATAATTTTTCTCAGCTTTATTTTGGGTGTTTTTACTCTGTTCCCATGTTCTTCTCAATAAAAGAGCATGTTGACACTTATGCTGTGTTGCACCAACAAGAATTCATTTTTTAATCTGATTAAATCATGGTTTCACTGTAAATTGTGCTGCACCAAACTTTAAGCCTAAACCTTGATTACATTTAACTCTGTTGCACCAAATATTTTAGATATGATGCATTATTAACTTTAAACTTAAACTTGAGCAGGTTTAACTTTTAACTAGCTAACCTCTTAACCAGCTAGCAAACAATATGATTTTTTAAGCTAGCTTGCAAACAATGTGACGTTGTTGTTGTTGTGTACCTTTTCACCTAGGTGGAAAACAATGTGAGGTTTTGATAACTTTTTATCTAACAAGCAAACAATATAATGTTCTTTATTTATTTTTACTGGAATAAGCAAGCATCTCCATATTGATTAAACTCTATTTAATTTCAATTTAAATCGCTAAACTTGGATTTACTATACTGAGATTAGTTTTTAATTGGGCAAATGGAGCTCTGCTTTATTTTTAAATCTGGATTTACTTAGATGAATCTTTACTGGTAGTCTTATTGTGTAAAATGGATTTAAATACATTTGATTAGAATCCTTTGTCTCATGTAGAGAGACCGCAACCAAACCCATATGATAAAAACAAACTTGTTAACCTTTTTGGAGATATATGGAGGCATTTTAAACAAAGACACTTTTGTATCTACACACACCCTCTCCCTGGCAGCCAGCGCTTTGTTCCGATCATAATCCAGGGAATAGAAGTGCTCCTGTCGTGGTGGGTGAGAACAAGTGGGACGACAGTCTGATAATATCTGAACAAAAGGAAAGGGGAATGTGCACTCAAAAAAAACAAAAAACAAAAAACTGGCCGTGTAACAAGTGATTTCATCTTGTGTAACAGGCAAAGTCTGATAATGTCATCTGTTTAAAATAACTCATGAAATGTTATTTTGAAACAAGATCTGCCATGAGATACTGGCGAATCAAGAGAAAGTGCAGTGGTTTAAATTATTCCACAGCATCTGGCCGAGCTGCATGTAAAATTGTTTTAAGATGGTCATTTTTGGCAGTACGAGAAGTTTGTGTAATGACTGAGCGCAAGTAGATGAAACGCAGGAAGCTGTGGTAAAGTGCACTAATTAAGTTTAGAGTCGGAGAACTTCAGATAGACTTGAATATTTTGAGCAAATGAAGCTTTCTGAGTCGTAAGAGATCAAGTGTTTCTGTACCCAGACTGACGGGGTTTTCATCAAGTGTCCAAACTACAGGCCATCATGCAGCATACATTTCTTTAGCAAAGCACTGCTGCACCATGTTGGCCAGTTATTGAAATTTATTAATAGACACAAGCTACTTTAAAGGGATAGTTCGGATTATTTGCAGTGGGGTTGTATGAGGTAATCAGTCGACTAACTATAGTAGATGCCCGTCAGAACGCCCTTCATTTGGTGAAACAGAGAGGAAGCTAAGCGGTGTACTTCTGCGCACAGTGTCAGCAGCAAAATGTATTTTAGCCACTTAACAAGATCCACCTAAAAAAAATCAATATCAGTTTAAGTGTATGCTATATTTAGAGTATTTTCACTGCTTTACCTTGCCTTCAGACAGCCCTTTCTGACTGAAAATTTCTGAAATCGTGAATCACTGAGGTCCTTCAGCATACAGTCATGGATGTGCACCAAAAAATAGGCTGATTGGTCCAGTAGTATACAAAATTAGCTGCAGACAAACTGCAGGTCCCCTTGGTCACACGTACACACACATGCAAGCAATTGCAGGATCCAAGCTTACGCTGGCAGAGATAACCATTTGCATTATTTTGTGTAAAAAGATTTTGGACAACATATACGCCAGTACCAATATAGACAGATATAACTCCGCTTGGCCAATATTGGGCGGGTAATAGTAGCCATCTGTCTGGCTCTTGTCGGTTGATCTATTTTTAGTAAAGAAAAATGAGTATAACAGCTTTAACACGTACTTTGGAAGCAACTAGTAAATGCAGCCTTCATCGTAGAGTACAAGCACAATATTTCCCTCTGATATATGATATCATATATAGAAATACTCAAGAACCAGTGCATTATCAGTAAAAACTGTGGTGCAAAACTTGAAAGTGTTTGTACAAATCAAAACACAAACATGATGTTTGTTTTTAAAAATGTCGTTCAGATGAGATAAGAGGATGTGTGTCTATCCTCCTGTCAACAATTTGCCAATTATTATTGCGTTTATGTAAGTCATTCTTGAAAGACTGTTGTAGGGCTTTTTTTTTTATGACATATTTTAATTCATCTTGTAAATCAAATAGCCTAACACTATTGTATTCTCCACAGAGATGATGACAGCTGCACAACTACAGATGCAGAGATGCAATCATATTCAATTAAACATAGCAGTGATCAGGTTTACACAACCCCAGTTCCAAAAAATCCTCATGGCTCAGTCATTCAACAAGCAAGAATGGGGTGAAGTTCACCACTTTGTAAATAATTATCTGGGCGAATAGCCCGACAGTCAAAGAACATTGTTTCTCAATGCACAATTTCAAGGAATTTAGGGATTTCAACATCTGCAATCCACTCTGCACGCAAGGAGCAAAGCTGAAAACAAACACTGAATGCTTATGACGTTTGACCCCTCATGCATCACTGCATTAAATACTCATGATTCTATAACAGATCTTACTACATGGGCTCAGGAACACTATGGAAAATCATTGGCAGTAAACACAGATTGTCGTTGTGTTGACAAATGCAAGTTAAGACTCTACCAAGCAAAGTGAAAGCAATAAACAGGAAAATGACCATCCAGGTTGTTACCAGCACAAAGCTCAAACGCCAGCATCTGTGATGTTAGTGCTCATGGCATCATGGCTAACTTGCACACTTGTGCAGGCCACATTAATGCTGAAAGGCACAAGTCTTGGAGTAACATATTCTGCCATCCAGACAATGTCTTTCTCAGGGACGTCCCTGCTTATTTCAAAAAGGCAACGACAAAAAGGTGATGCCCCCGTTGCAACTTTATCATCTTGGACATTATTAAGACAATATCTTGTCTTTGTACTGTATTCAATTTAATATTAGTATGTAGGATGAAAATGATATGTGTATCATTGCATTCTGTTGCAGTTCTTTTTGAACTGGGGTTGTATGTTATTACCACATATGTGAAGTTAGACTGTACAGAGCCTTCCTCCCCAGTTTGACCAAACAAAATAGCGGTCAGTATTCCCTTTAATCTATTTCCAAAGACCCTGTTTTCTCTTAATAATTATTGCAGAGAGCAGATGCGACTCAAGACATGAGCGAGTTGTTTCTGGGTCATACATAATAGGACATGTTGTTCTCTGTAGTATTGAACACTTGGGGAATAGCCCTTTAAATGTTTAATGATCCAGGGATCTGCACTTGCCTCTTCAAGAAAAGTTTATCTTGTAAGGAGTAAGAGGTTTAGGCCATCAAAATATTGTCTCGTACTACTGTACGTCCGTGGCTGCCAGCTGATGCCAGGAAGTGTGTCTTACAAAATAAAAGACAGGTCATAATAAGAGACGAGAGGGAGGGAGTAATGAGCGACACAGCGTTGAGATGAGGGAAAGACAGAGAGCAAAGGGAGAAGTAGGCTAATACACTGCTGCTGCTGTTGTGTATCATTGAGTTCATAAAACAGAAAGGCATCATCAAAAAGCACATTGAAGAGTCAATGTATTCCCCCTAGTCTACGAGACAGCCTTTTGATGCTGAAACAGACTTTCTTTCTCTCTCCATCCTTCCCCTTCTCCCTCCTCCTACTCGCTCCCACGCTCCCTCCATTGCTCGCCGTGCTGCTGATGAATTAAAAGAAAGTATGTCAGCTGGCAGGCAGGGAGGGGAGAAAAGGAAAGAAAAGAAGAAGACATCAGAAAGAATTCATTCAGTGAGTTTTTTGTTTTTTTCCAAGAAGAAACATGGGCTGAGTCTTCGCCACCTCGTGAGTTGTTCCGGGGGCTTGAAGGTGGTTATTTGGGTCAGGATCCACCTTGATCTGTCCACTCAGCACTTTAAACTCGGGTCAACAAAAAAGACAACAAGAAAGGGGACACGTGTACGGACAAGCTGCTTCATATTCTCACAAGAACAACTTGGCCTCAGCGTCCATGGGGTGCCTCGTTTTTAACAAGCAGCACTAAACACATGTACTGCATGTAGGATGCTGCTGTTGCTATGCGACTGTTGAGGGCTTGTTTGGAGTACTGTATAGCACCGCAAGGCTAAAAGTTGAAATGTTTCTATCTCGCAGCAAGTGATGATATGAGTGCTACAACATGGCAAGCTCTCAACGCCGCACAATGTGAACAAGCATTTGAAAATTTCCATTCAAAAAGAAGTGGATTTTTGTGAACTAGGTTAATGTTCCCCAGCGTGAATGCAGCCTCTCTTTGGATTAACACATTCTGGTCCCAAAAGTTCAGAGTTGTTTTATAGAACACCGACTAAACTTTTTAATAACTTGTGAGACTAAAGTCGTGTTTCCATCAACAATTTTATGTGCACATTTTGAAGTAATGCATTATAAAGGCTGATGGAAATGGCAAGATTTGAAAAAACTCAATTTCACAAAAGTTTTTACACTCACTTTTGGCATTTTTGAAAAAAGAGTTAATGCAATTATTGGGAGATGGAAATACTTTTTCATGACTGATCAGCTGTTTTCCTGCACCAGCCCAGAGGTATAACGGTATCCTATTTATTTTCAGAATTTAAGTAGTCCCGCTTTAAATTAACTGCTCGATTTCAACCACCTTAGCTGGCGCAAGCAACATTTTGATAGCTTTGGAATAATGGGCAGTCCCTGACATTTCACTCTGTGAAATCTTTCAACCATCGGATTGCCATGAAATTTAGTATATTCGTGTTGTAGTAATTTTGTGGATTTCCTGACTTTTAATTTCGTCATTATATAATGTCACTTTCTTCAATACTTTGGGAGCCTGTATCTTCCTAAAACCATCATGATCACTTTCATTGTGAGCATGTTGATGGTAGCATTTAGCTCAGCTTCACAGAGTTGTTGGTATGTTGTAAGCTCTCCATCTTGTTTAACCACAATTTATATAGCTGCTAATCGGGAGAATATTTCATATAACTAACATATTTCTGTCCTGCTTGTTCTTTTTGTGCATTCTTCTTGTTGTATTGTTATTTGCTGCTCTTGAGACCCCATATCCCCATCAGAGCAATAAAAATTGCCCCTATTCTCCATCTAATTCTTGACAAGAATAATTAAATATTCATATTCTTTTGATTGCTCGTTTATGAAAGCAATAAGTCACCATCCACAGGGATTCAGAGCAGCTCACTCTGCTTCAGGTCATGCTTAACAATCCCCCAACCCCCAAAGAAAATCATGTAGCCTTCCGAGGCTTATTGTCTGTAAATGAAGAGCTATGATCCGTGCATAGTTTTGACATCACTCATCAACACATTCCCTGAATATCTGAGATTCATCATAACTCTTTGAGCAATTATACAGCTCCAGATCCTTTGCACTGGCAGTTAATGATGTCAAGCCCCAAGGCTACGCCTTTATCCATCTGGTTAGCACTTGCCATATTTTTAAGTTTTCCATGTGTCGTTCCTTTTTACAGCTTCAGCATCAGGATCCAGAATGAGTCGATAAGATCAAAATGAGTGATAGCGAGGCAGAGAGAGAGGATGGCGCTTGGAAAAAATACTGTTTTCTTTTGTTCCGATAACCTTTGGTTGACTTTTGCTTTACGGCCCTCGCGAGTGCTTTTTATTACGAGTGACTTGGCATCTTGTTTGCTCGAGGTCATCTATCAATAACTCCGTCATCCTCCTCAACGACCACCACGCTCCCGAGAAACACCAGGCAGCACTGTAAGCTCTGATATGAGCTGCAATCCTTTATTTATCTGTTTGGATGTTCTAAAATAAGGACTGGGCGACAGTTGTTTCCTGCACAGCAAAAAGAAACTGACAAAATTGAAGAGAAGGAATATGTTATTTCTTTCCTCTCAAAACCGAGTGCAGAGATGATCTGGGGACCCGATGTGCTAGAAACAGCTTGACAGCACGAGAGACATCTCTTGCAAATCTGCACTTTGGTTGTGTGATGATACAGAGGCAAAGAACTGTATGTACTGTGAGTAGGAAGTCAGGCAGGTGGATAAACAAACATATTGACTTGATATGCTATATTAAACCTCCTCCGAAGCCTCTAACACCATGTTGCAATGCAGTTAGCAGATTTTTTCCCCTTTTATCTGCTTAGAAAGTCGAACTGCTTCAATCCCATAGAGTATTAAAAAATGCCTTGCCAATTTTTACCAAATTTTGATACCTAAACAGTAAATCTGTGAAGCTGTCTGTGTGCCATTAACCATGCTGATGATGCATTCAGGTGCTCCTCAGTTGGGAGGTCGTTATCATGACTTGCTGTGTTCATGAGCTTTCGTGTCGTGAAAAAACATAAACTAATCCAGGTCACTCTGTGTTTGCAGCAACCAACGATGACAACCTATTACCATATTACAAACAACGCGAACAAAAATTGATATGCAGCATGTGAATTAATAAAAAGTTATCAGCCGGACATTTACTTCTGCATATATGATGTGAACAGACAAAAACTCAGGAAGCTGTGTCTCCATCTTTCTGAAATGTTGTTTCAGCGTGAGGCAACGTTCACATGAATTTTTCCACTTATACCGACATCATATGAATACAGGATTATACCAAGATCTAATAATTCTGGTGACTTGACCTGCACATCAGTATTATATGTTATTAATGTTCCTTTTGAAAGTTAATTTATGAAGGAAAGTACTGCACAGATAGTAAGTTTCTTAATTTTAGTCCAGTTATCTAAGTTGAGTAAAGTGCACAGTTTCTCCAGCTGGTCCCAGGTCATTTTCTTTTCCTTTTTTCCAATGATACGCAGCCATTATCATAATCTAACCCTCCAACTAGCCTGATTTTCCAGTATTTGGCCTTGTATTCCCCTTTAGCCTGCATGATTGCCCAGGTCTCATTATAATGTATTCTAACTGCCAAAAGAGTATAAGTTGCTTCACTTTGTGGGCTTGAGCGTGTCCTAGAGACAAAATATATGCACCTTGTTATCAACAACAGCTCCATTCACATGCCTCCCACAAACTGCTGAACAATGATATTCTTTAATGATTATTTTAATGATAAACTGTGAAATATACCTTGGGGTTAGAACCCCTATATACATTATAAAGGCTCCAAAGGAAAGAGATTAAAGATCTATCATGCGTACCCCAAGGGACTCATATATCGCGCAGAGGCAGGGGGGGAATTGGAAAGCTGAGCTCAGCATTTTCTCAAGTGATTATGCATAAATAGTGTGAGATATAGCCGATCTATATTTTCTCTACCTGACACGGAGGGAAGGTGATCAAGCTCCTAAAGGGATTCCATCAGGCAGTTTCCTCACAGAGGCTTCTCGTTTAAACGCCCAAAGTGTTTTTTATTGAACCGCTTCCTTTCTTTTTACAACGACGAACAAAATATACATAAGTCAAATGTCATGTGCGATTTGATGCATCTGGCTATTATGGAATGGGGCTTTTTAACTTCCAGTAGGTGTAAAACAAACAAAAGACAGCGTGCATTTGCAAATACTTTCTTTGTTTTTGTCACCTATTTGTTTATGGGTGACTCATCCACATTAAATTCACAGGCTTTCCTTCAACAACTTGTTAAATGTGCCTGAGTCTGAGCACTTTAAAGAAATGTAGTGCTTCTTTTACATAAAGTTCAGGGACTTGCAAAGGATCCTTTAAAAAAAAACATGGTAAAAAATCTCTGCAGCACAGGCCAAGATATCCTGGCTTTTAACTCCAAAAAACTGGAGCCTGTCTTAATGGCATGTTTCATTAATTTGGGAACTTTTTAAAACATCACAGCCATGTGTCTTTTTAGGGGATTGAAAATCGAAAAGTCTATAGATGTGAAAGCATTTTAACAAGTGCTTGAATCATAATTTTGACCCATTTGTTTTGTAGATGTCTGAACCTGTGCCATCACAGCACCCTGATAAATTAGGCTGATTGGTCAGTCATCATGCCCCTTCGGTCCTCCCCCATCCAAGTGGATCAGTGACGCCAGACATTGCTTTTCTAAACACCTGTACATATTTGAATCAACCAACCTGCTAAGCTAAAAATCAGAGCTTCACAGCTATCTACTTGCACTAAAGTCGTTAAAGAAATATTTTCTTTTGCTTGAAAAATGTAACTTTTTACTGCACTGTACTGAACGCGTTTGTGTTATTTCTGTCAGCTCGGGCTTCTTGTCAGTGGGACTTTGCTGACTAAAGCACCAGTGCAATTTATTGCCTCTGCTTTGAGCTCCCTGTTCAGTAGGTGTTGAATTTGTTTAGCAATTTCAAACATGCTTTAGTGTTTTAGTGTTGTCACCCACAGTTAAAGTAAAACCCACCACGGTTGTTCCCAGTTGTATGTCTTTACGAGTGGTCCCACAGAGACAGGCTCATCCTTAATGAGTTGCGTTGCTCGGCATTTCCTACGTATACCCAGCTGGTAGGGTAAATTAAATGCAATGCATTATTTACAGTTACTAGTTTACCGATGTTTGTTGTCTGTGTAGATTTACCGCATCAGCAGGGCTGGATTCACCATTAGCAGATGCATGTTGAGATATGCATTTTGGTGTCTGAGCTGCGGCTGAGTTGACTGGAAGAGGGCTTAAACAGTATTAAGATTTTATCTTTCTTGGATATTTATTAGGAATATATTTCAAAACTCTCCTTTGCCAACAAAGCTGAGCTATCGGTAGGTATAGTCCAGCATTATAGGCAGGTGTGTTCTCTGCTGATCATCCTGTAACAATTGTGAGGCCCAAACTTTAAAGTAAGCTGAAAAAATGACCCAAAATTTCATCAGAACACCTGATTTTCTTTCCAAATTCTGTGTAAAATGTGCTGTTGTGTCTTGGTGAAATCGGAAATAGCTCCGTGTGGGTCCCTTTGGTGGCTCTGACCTCCTTCTAATGGCCTAATTATAATCATTAGCTTTAAAGCAGGAAACTCTCTTTGTAAATACACATTACACTTGACGTTCTGGTGGAGCCTCCTCTCACAGACCTGCTGCTTGAAAAGAAAAAAGGGATTTCATGGGATCTTCCAGTAGGAATGTCCAAAAATTTTGCAATGCAACAACCTTAAACGTCAGTCAACAACCTTAAACTGGGAGAATAATGATTGTGTGAGACTCGATCTCACAGTGATTAGTAGGAAGAGACCTGCCCCTCTGTAACATGATTACTCGACTGATTGGGAGGCTCATCAGCTGAATCCCTGGAGGAAGCTGGCAGGGAACTTTTATGACAGTTTTTGAGAACTTTTCAGACTACGCATGTCTGTACCATCTGTAGTTTCCTACAATTCAACCTATTTTATCTCAAGTGAATGTTGCCTTATATAACAGTGAGTGCATTGAAACAGTTGCCTTAATTGTAACTAAGTCATCACGTCAGTATGTGGCCAGTGTAGTTCTACACATCCCTGAGAAATATTAACAGGATTGGTCCGCTCTGCAGGGAATGATGCCTTTAAAAACGCTTTAGAACAAATAAAATTTGTTCTAAAATTTGTTTGCTTTCAGAACAATTTTGCAATATTATCTAACAGTCAACAGTATTTCATTGAGAGCGTTTGTACAGCTACAGTATTTACTAGGGCGAGCGGTTTTGATTATATTTTCCCATCATTACTGCAGAGCAAGTGACAGCGACTGCCCATTGTTTCGAGGGCCCATTATTTCCAAACTTTCAAAGATTGTACTATTCTGGATGCATAAATAATCTGAACTGAGCCTCAGTTTTATCAGATAGGAAATGTCAGATACAAGCTGACAGTGTGAAGACTTGAGCTCACGATATTAACAGGTAAAAAAAAAAAAAAAAATCCCTTGAGCAAGAATAAAAACTTTTCTACTTTTGTACCACTTGCACAGACAAGTCGCTGAGGGAATCATGAACTTCGTGGCAATTGAGTAGGACGCAAAATCGACAGGTTGAGACGCCCAATAATAACCTCCACCTCCACTGTCTTTTTTTTTTTTTTTTTTTCTCAGTCTTTATTTATCCAGGGAGTTACTGTACTCTTATTCATCCACACTCTGGCACACATTCAAAGTTCACTTCGTACACGGAAGACGCTCAGCTGGGAGTTGCCGAGTACAATAAAGAGTCTTCAACTGTCACTGAGTAGCTGCACTGGGAACATAGAGGGATTAAGTGCCTTGCTCAAGGGCACCTGTACAGTCGAAGAAGAGATATTCCAAAGTCTTGGCATATGTACAGGCAACCTTTAAACCATGTCAAGCTTTATTAAAATGTCCTTTATGATTTATTGGATGTTGGAAGTGGCTGTTGGCTTGATATACATGTACAATGCAGATTCTTTATGGAGTGTCATGCATGCTCGCAATACCAAATACACAGGTACAATGTATATAATTTATTTGATGGTTTAACATGATAATCTATTGAAAAAGGAAGAGAAACATACAGAGATATACAGTATAAATCTAAGCCTAAATACATTTTGTGGCAGCACAGAACATTTCACATTCCATTATGGGACCAAGGCCATACAACACCTGAAGTCTTTGATGACTCTTTTTTTTTTTGTTTTGTTTATTTTTTTGTTACTTTTTTTCATTTTAATGTAGGCTCACATGGCATAATGTCATCTCTAAAATGAGCAGTTGGCAGCTCTCATAAGTGAGTTTGCAAAATATCTTTTTAAAAAAATCCTCCCAAGTTATGAATTGTAGTTGCATGCATGATAAACAAGTATCTAGAGTTTTTAACAGTTACCGTCAACTGCACTAATGAGTTTGGTAATTTTTTTAAAAAATGACTCATACAATGACCAACTGCAAAAAACGTTGTTTTTAAATCTCACCACATGACCCAAAAGTAATCGTTTAAATCAAAGTGAACCAGTAAGCCAGGAAGAGGTTGTTGTTTTTGTTTTGTTTTTTGTTTTTTTGTTTTTTTGGACTGTTTCAGGTACAAATTTCCACCTCCAAACTACACAGAGCAGCTTGAAACATCTTTGGACAAACTGGTTCCATGACTTTAAAACGCTCTACCTTGCAAGAGATGCAATGCATGAGATCACAAACATTGCTTTGTGCCCAAGACCAAAGTCAAGACATCCTCTTATTGTGTGTTCAGAAAGAACGTCCGGACGCAACTGCATACAAAGTCGACGTAAAGACTCATTGAAAATATTTCAAAAACTCTGCACATCCCGTGACTTTACAACAGTCTCAAGGCAGTTTGTGAAATAGCCACAAATGTAGTTTATAAAATTCATGTACATGGGCATGAACGTGCCTTTTTTTTTTCATAACACTCAACATTAGAGTTGTGTATTGGAGAGAATCTTGTGATACAATACGTATTGCACTACAGGGGTTTACAATTCAGTATATTGTGCAACTGTACAGAAGTTGATATATGGCTATTTTTAATCTAACTTTAGGAAAACTGTTGTAGTATAAAGAACTCACTATATGCATAGAATCAGAGTTTAAAAAGTTGACTTAATACAAAAAGAACCACAAATCTTTGCATGTTTCACTAAAATACAGTACAGTGTTTTGAGAATAAATACAGTATCACAAAACTTAATGTAGTGATACTTAAGTGCATCACTATTTTCTCATTCCTCTACTTATTCCTCTACTACTGCTAGTACTGAGGTGATTTACTTGGCTCTGACCTGGACTCTGACCCTGGGACACAGCAGGTTCAGGCAGGAATAGGAGGCGCGACTGGGTTGAGCAGCGAGTTTGCAACTTAACAAGTTAACTTTTGAATACACATCATCCGTCGTGTTGAGAAATCTGCGAGTAATTGTTTTAGTGAGGTTGGAAGTTATTAATTCTGCAAGATTACCCTGCGTTGAAATAAATGAACTAAATGTTCAGTCTCTTTGCTGGTTGTTTAGATGCATTCAGAATCATTGCAGCTTTTACCGTTAGCGTTTTAACAAGCAGTTCACTTCATGCTGCCCCTAAAAAATATTTAAATAATTTATTTATGATCATAAACATGCAACAATTAGTCGGCTAATGGCCTGAACTCACAACTCTCTTTGTCCTTCTTACTATGAAAGTCAGATTACATTTAGTGACTGTTTCACAAACTGCCATGAATCTGCTGTATAAACATTGGGACATGAGCAAAAATCAGTGGCCGCACAGAAATAACACACACATCGTCACACTCATGGTCAGTGCATCCGTTGCTAGCTAACTTACTGTTAAAGTACAGTTGGTAAATTGGCTTTCTGGGGCGAACATGAACAGTCAAATTCACATGAATGACGCAACATCAAAATCTGGCTTCTTTCTGAACACACCTTTGGAAAGATGTTTTGGCTTATTATATATGTATATATATATATAGATAGATACTATAACTGGAGCTTTCTTCTTTCTTGGACCCAGGTCATATGTGCGCTGCGCCCCGTCTACACAGTAGAAAACAAGCAAGAGACTTGGGGTCACTTGAATGTGGAATCAACTGGAGCCCTAATTAATCAGGGTTGAGGTCAATCCTGTTTCCAGAAAGAAAATTGCATTTGTGCAGCAACAATCCAAGTACAATACATTCAGTTCTTAGTCATATATCAATCAGTCTGTACATATAAACAATTTTTTACTTCAAAGTTTGATCCCAACTCTGACCGTCAGTGGCTCTTGTACAGACCAAGCTTCTCAGTCACAACAATGTTCTCAAGTAGCTTTTTTTTTTTTGTTGTTGTTCTCTACATGTGTTCTTGTACATGCACAAAAAGTGTGTATGTATGTCACGTATCTATGCTTCAAATTTACATCATCGTCCATGAGTTGTGACTGGCTGATTGCTCTGCGACCTTAGGTGGAATGGCACACAGTTTATCAAAAAAGAGTCGGGCGGGAGAGCTATTTTTATCCACAAAACTATTACACTCTGACATTTGTCCGTAGTTGAGCAAGCAGCACGGGGAAATAAAAGGGCTACCCACGCCCTTCGTCTCTCGGGCTCTCCTTATCCATTTCCCATCTCTGTCACACACACACATGCACATGCACACACTCTTAAAACACCGTCCCTTCCCTGTCTTTCTCCGTCACTCGCATCGTAAGAGTGGGCGTTACATTCTGATGGGGAAATGATGACCATGGCTCATTATCCTCTCCCTGAAGAATGGATCCGATACATTCAGTGCTAGTATGTGCTTATTAGTCGACGGGCCGGTTTATCGTGGCCCGTCTGCGGAATCAATGAAATCCATTTGCATCACTGGTATACAGTAACTCTTAAAATGCGTAGTGAACATACATACAGTGTCTAGTGTGGAACTTCAACGTGGTCGGATGGTTCGTTTGAGAAGAAATGTATTCAGAGTGCCCCACAAATGCTCAAAAACTAAACTGATGCTTGAAACTGGCCTGTTGATTCATTTAATCCTTGTCTTTTTTGTTTTTCTTTTTGCACTAAATAATCTGACAGTTAATAGCCAGTATGACAATCACAAAATGCTCGATATTTGATCATTTTTGGGTTGTACACACAGTATATATATATACATTTATGTATATACACACCTATGTACTTATGTACAAAATATGTGTTTCATTCCTCCACTCTATCACCACAACAGTGTTGAGCAAAAGAAACAATAAAATCAACAAGACGGGTTAGGAAATCAAATGAATACCTGAAGACACAGAGTACAAAAATATCATAATATTTCATGGGTTTGAGTAACCGTATCGCCCAAAAAGGCCCTTGGCAGTTGTTAAAGTTAAAGTCAGAGAATATTTTTTTAGAGGAAGTTTGATAAATTGGAGTGCAATTCTGTCATGCTATCACTCGAAGCGCTGTTGCTAGAAGGTAGAAGTTGAAAAAAATGGCAGTTTTCGTTCTACTTGTGCTTATTTTTTTTCTCCTTATCAAATTACCAAAAGAGGATATTTCAGTGACACTTTTCTCTTGTCAAGAAAAAGATGCCAAACCTGAGTCACAATCATCCTGAACAGAGGATAAAATCCTCTACTTTAAATTATTGTGTTTGGGTAAAGGTTTACCAGATCAATGCATGAGATAGTTGATAGCAAGTAAACTCTATATTATCAATGCTATAAACACATCTTCTGTAAAGGTGTGACATAACCCAAGGCAAAAAAAAACATTATTTTTCTACTATGGCTGATCATTACATGCATTAATAGTGCATAGGGTACCAGTCAAACATACATTAGTTTGTTTAATGGACTTTTAGGAATTGCCTGCACTTATCTGACCACCTGTGTAGTATAAAGTTTTCTTACTTTTTTTTTTTGATTAGAAAAATCCTTGCGTTAACTGCTATTGTGTTTGTTTGTTTTGTTTTTTTGCAAATACTGTATTATTTATTCAATTGCTGGCTTTGTATCTCTCTATTTACACATTACTGAGAGGGCAAATGTTGGGAAATGACCGTCACAAGTCCCAATTACAGTACATACTTCAGAAAATAAAAAGACCTTGGTACTAAGGATTCAAAGACTGCAAATATAAAAACAATTTTGACGAGAACTTGGTCCAAAACTCAGTAGTCTCTTCTCAGTCAGCTCTTTTTTTGTCTTGTAGTGTTGCAGTCTTTAACTCGACAGATTCCATCATGTATAAAAGCAACAGAAAAAAAAAGGAAGAAAAAGGAACAAAATGAAAAAATAATCAAACAAACAACAACAAACATCTCAACAAAACAGTCCAATCAGACATAGTAGAGCCAGTAGACGAGGTTGAACAGTGAGAAAACGGAAGGGAAGATGATCCGTGACCAGCGGTCGATGGCGTTCACATCCGTCAGGTCTGGGATTTTGATTTTGAGCTGCGAGGACCGCCTCCGCAGACGGCTGCGTTTCATCTGGGCGGAGCGGTCCAGGGAGTGGCGGCTGGTGGAGCGCGGGCCGATCCCGCCGCTCTGCTTGCGGTACTGGATGTGCTGCGAGGCCGTGCTGTCCAACTGCACCATGGACTGAGAGTTCCTAATGTCTGCCACGCTGGTGGTGATCTCGCCGCCCGCCACCTCATTATGGATCTCCAAGGTGGTTAGCAGGATGTTCCCGTGGCCGTGCGGTTCCGCCTGAATGGATAAAGAAATGAGACAACTAATTAACAACATTATGTGCACATAAATGGAACACCTAGAGAGGACACTACCTGCACTTTTATGGCCCACTTCCTGAGTGCATTCAAGACCATGAAATGTGGTTGTCAACATGGAAGGATCACAGAATGGGCACACCAGACACAGGCCCAGGGGCTCAAGGGGTCAGTCTCTGTTTGAAGTGACTATACACAGATCTTGCTGGAAAGTCATTCCACTGCCACAAAGAAAGACACTCAAAAACACAAATTGACTAAAAAGAGATGCCAAACAACAACAAAGAGATGCAAATGACTATTAAAATAATCCAAACTGACTACAAAGAGACAGAAAACAAGAGACGCAACACTGACTGCAAAGAGATGCAAAACAATAACAGAGATGCAAAAATGACCACACAGAGATGCAACTCTGACTACAAAGAGGTCCAAATGGACTACAAAGACATGCAAAACAACAAAGAGATGGGAAAATAACCTGACAGAGATGCAAAACAGACTAAAAAAAGATGCAAAACAACAAGGACATGCAGCACAGGCTGCAAGGAGACCCAAACTAACTACAAAAAGACAGAAAACAACCACAAAGAGATGCAGAACTGACTACAGAGAGAAGCAAAACAACCGCAAAGTGAGGCACTGACTACAAAGATGCAGACTGATTATACCAAATGACTACAAGCGACAAAACAACTACAAAGAGGCACAATCGGACTTCAATTGCAATCATTTTTGTGTGTCTTTCAGTCGGGGTGTCTTGCTCCTGTGTAGGAGGGGTGGGAGGCCTTTTACATGCCTGTGCCAGGGTCCCATTGTCCTGTAATCCTTCCATGGGTGTCAAGTCATGCTTTTGCCACACCAGCAACTCCAAATTGCACATCCAAAAACTGACCCCTGTTGAGTGTTCAGATTTTTGATGTGAGATTGATGCGCTTTTGTAATTCCCTCAAAAAAACCCACAAAGCAAGGGCAGTTGTCATCTCCGTGGACATTTTCTCTAAAATATTCTCAACACTGTGCTCTGTCTTTGCTCCTGACTTGACAAACGTGTAACTGAGTGGAGGAGTGAGCAGTTTCAGGCACAGCTTGTCTCTCATGCGACTGCCACTTAGTTCCATCATGGCATTGTGTCACTGGAATTTTCTAATGGCAGCCGTTCTTAGCACGTCATCCAGATGGCCGTTCAAGATTTGTTACAGTTTAAGATGACTAAGCAGCAGCAGCACCACTGGAGCGACTACAATGTTGGCTGTCTCTGCATGACTGAAGACCAGGAGGAGAGTTTCCATTTATGTGAATGATCAAAGTGAGAGAGAATTACTTTTTAGAAGATAATCAAGAAGGGCATAGTGAGGGAGAAAGAGCAAAGAAAAAGGAATTGCGGAAATATCAGTTACAACTTGTGGAACTCCCCTCTGAAGCATTTGGTGATGTTTTTCCAGACGAAAACAACATGAGCCCAAATAATCAATTTCAACAATTTAATCAAACATGTAGGCGATACATCATACTCCATGCCTATGATGTGAGCACCACAAACAAATCAACAATAATGGACAACAGCAGTCATTCATGCAAATGTAGCAACTGTGGAAGCCCCGCATTTCCCTTATTTAAAGTTTTAGTGTTTGCACAAGGCAAACAGTTTTTTTTTTATACTCTGAAGCCTTAAGGTGTATTTAGACAGAAAGCAAAGCAAATTTCCACCTTTTGTTATGTAGCTCATCATTTTTGGTATCTGCATTTAAGAAGTAACGCAAAAAAAATATTTAATATTTAAAAATATTTTTACCTTGCTTCAGGGCAGGTTCACACCAGCCTTGTTTAGTTCAGCTGACCTTGTTGCGGTTTGTTTGGGTTGGTTTTAATGCCAGACTCAAACTCCTGTGGACCAAACAACTGCTTTTCTGAACACAAACTGGGCCAGTTGATAAATTGAAACAATGTATCATCAGAGCATTTGTTCAATTCAGGAACCAGACCCTTGGCTGTGATGTCACCTTCAGATTTCGCAGCCCAGGTGAATTCACATCTCTTTGTGCCCACTGTACAGTGACTTCGTACACACTGTGTCTAAAATTTGCTTCATGTTCTGTCTGAACAGACCTTACTTGTGGTAAGGTTTATTCAACTACTGAAATGCATTTATTTTTAAACTCCTCTTAAATGTGACAGATTTGCAGGACGTGGGTTATAACTGAATGTTTTCAGAATTTATTACATTTTTCAAATGACCATTTCCAAAAGAATCTTGCGAAGATGCATGATGGGGGACCTCCACTGAAAACCAGACTGCTTTACCAAATCCTGACATGCGCAGCATCACTTCATGAAAGCTGTGTGAGAAATGTGGCTTTCAACGATGATTTCAATGAGAAACGATGCACAGACGGCATGCATTCAGGATGACCTCTGAAAGAAGAAACAGATCCATATCTGAAAGACTAGATTTACAATGCAAGATTGAGCATGAGCATCATTTCAACGTAGAGTAAGACGTCAAAGTCAAAATGAATTCTCCTGAGAATATGGCAATGTCATGAAGATGTCTGTTGTCGCTTGCTTCATTCCATGGATGAGGAAATATTTTGCATTGCGGCAAAAAAAAAAAAAAAAAATAATGAAAAACATTGATGTCAACTGATGGCGATGGCAGAGTTGACTCAAGGATATTGAAGAATCTCACGGAACAAACAACTCACCGAACGTGAGTGGCGAAGACCTTTAACCTGATTGGACCGTTTTAGGGATGCGGTCCTACTACCTGCCTCCTGAGGAGATGAAAATATTCAGCCACATGTGGGGAACAAATACCTGAAAATTGATTTTCTTTTTTTAAAATCCAAAATATCTTGGATAATGAAGCCTCTGCCGGGGATACAGATTCATATAAATAATGTGATAATAATGAAGAACATTACTGCTGCGCTATCAAGAGCTGACAAAAAAGTTTATTTTAGAAAAATTGCAGTGTCAAGGTTGTTGGGAGGAAGAACAACTTATTTTTGACACACTTAACCTGTCCTGTCTACTGTGCTGTCCTGCAGCATTTTCCATGGAAATAACCAAATATTCTTACCAGATTCAAACTTGATTTAATCAGTTGGAAACATGAATATTTCTGTAAAAATCAGTACCAACAAATTCAACATTCTCACCTTGAACTTACACATTAATTTGACTGATTTCCTTCTACAATCTACAGGCCCCAACTCACCCTTGCGGCGTCATACTTGGCCGCCCTCTCGTTGTTGGCCTTCTCCGCCTTCTCCGCGAGCTTCTTCTGCATCTGAGGGCCCCTCCCGAAGAAGATGTAGTTGACGAAGGCGTACTCCAGCAGGGCCAGGAAGACCATGACGAAACAGCCCATCAGGTACATGTCGATGGCCTTGACGTAGGGGATCTTGGGCAGTGTCTCTCTCAAGTGGGTGTTGATAGTGGTCATTGTCAGCACAGTGGTGATCCCTGTGATAATGAAAACGAAAACACGTTATTTTTAATCACGATAAGTAGGTTTGTTCCGATAAAATACAAGTTTCAGACATATTTCTGATACTGCCTAAAATACTGGACCTGGTATCTGCTAGTATTTGAGTCTATGATCTATTTATTAGCCTCAAAACGGTCCCAGCTACTTCCCAGCAGCATTCTGTGCACCAGATTTTTCAAAACAAAACTCCAAATGACTGGTTTAAATCAGCTTTAAATAAGTCTTCATAGCTTAAATATACATAACCAAATATTAAACAACCAAAGCTAAAGTTTGAGGGAAAAAGCATCCATGAGAAGAAGTTAAATAATAGTCAAAAACTTTCTTCCAATTCAGCCCTGTCCACTTCAAATGGAATTAATGCACAAGTAGTGATGGCATGTGATGCACTTACGTACATCTCACTTTACAAATGAGCTCAGAATTGAATGAGAAACTCTTGCATCCTCCGTCCAATTTCCCCGTCCTTCTCTCATCTAACAAACACACAGTCAATTCTACCTGTTGAGATCACACAGCACCATTTAAAGGATAAAACATTTTTGTTTTTTTTTCCCTCCAAGGCTTCCTCATTACCAGCCTTGGCAATCTATCAGCGAATGGTAAATTTGACGCTTAATTAGTCCAAACCTGTCTGGCATAAGCCTGTCTTGATATTCATTCTAAGCAGATGCTTCTATTTTGTCAGTAACCTTAAGGTCACATTGGAGAAAACTCCAACAGATGTCTTAGGTGTTACTATAGAAACAAGGCTTTTTTTTTTTTTATAGAAGACATGTTTCTGTTGCTTTTTCTTCTGTTAGTGAAGATCAGGATTGACACAGTGGGAAAAAAAATAATTATGTTGCTCTGGGATTGCCTTGTTCAAGTAACATAAAAATAGTCCATGTACGGTATTCTTGCTTGAGTGCTAAACCAATTCCCTGATCACTCGTCATGTGTGATCTTATTTTACTTGCATGAACACACACGCACTGGTAGGTGAGTGTATAACCTCTGCTTCATTGAAATTCAAAGGTCTGCCTTGAAACCTCCAACTGCCCCTCGGTCATCAAGCAGAAATAACTCATTAGAATAGTGCTGCATGTATCTAGCCCCCAGCTCTTAGTAACCTTAACCATGAGGGGTACCGAGTGGCGTGGTTATTCGCTATCTCCCAGTAAAGGCACCTTCACACCTTGTGCAGTTCAGCACGACAGTAGGAGAGACACACCGACTGAGACTCATAAAATGATAGACTAATAAGTGAGGGGAAAATTGAATTCTCTGAAGTTTAATACATTTTTGTGGTGGGCCTCAACGCACTGTAACTTAAGAAATCACATGCAAATAAAACAGGGCAGAAACAGAAAAAGCAAACAAATAGAGAAACACACTACAAATACTATGCTGTTAGGCTCAAACAGCGTGTGTGTGCGTGATCAATGGACCTGCATCATGTCCGGAGCTAATCCCACATACTACAGGACTGATCAGCCTAATGTTTCGTGCATATTTATAAGCTGACCGACCTCTGTGCTTCACACTTTTGGAAAAACCCTGAAAAACTCTTTTTTTCTTTATGGCTCCAAGCCAGCACCAGCCGTGGCCAAAGGCGCTTTAAGGTTATCCCACCAAAGGTCAAAGGTCAAGGTCTTGCTGACCTGACTAAACACAGTTTTGCCCATAACTCACACGCCTAATTGTGACAAAATTAGACACTGATAGTATCTGATAGGATAAAATGATGAGGTGATGACATTTTATATCCAAAAGGTCAAACGTCAACTTCACTGTGACGTCATGATGTTCAGCTCTTTATACTCCTCTGTAAAAAATAGTCTCTGAAGACGGCATGTTTCTCACTGGACAGTATTCACTGGAATCATACAAGTACAGTGAGAGCTTCCATTTTGCCAAGAAAATACACTTAATACCTTTTAATAAATTCCTTCAAAATTACAAGTCAGTATAGTGATAAGTTCCATATTAAATTCCATCTAAGTCATCACTACATACATTTTATGAGTCTGGACAGACTTGGATGTAAACTGCAACTTGACTGTTTGGTGAAGACATACAACTGCAAGGCAGTGATTCTATTTTTGGACCTCTCTTCTTTTGGCCTCTCACTCTTAACCACCTGCTAGGGGCCGCGAGGTGATCAACAACTGCTTTAGTTTGAAATCTCATTTCAGCAGAGGACAATGTATGTGAGGGACATGTTAATGTTTGCAGAACTTAATAAATCTCTGTTGGTTACATCTGGCAGTTGCGGTGGAATTGCAGTAGGTGCTTCACCGTCTGTTGCCTTGCAGGGATCTGCACTCTACTGAGTGACCTCTTCTAGTTTGCTGACGTGATTTTATGTGCACAATTTCACTTAAAAATAACAAGCTTTGTAAATGATACAAACAAAAAAATATTAATAATCTTACCATTTGGCAGTGTCACTGCCTCTGAGGCCACTAGATGGCACTTTGAGGCCCACCAGTGAGCCACAGCCCAGTGGTTAAGAATGGCTGTCCTACACGTTTGGCAGGCGAGTTGGTTGCAATCTGCTATTTAACCCCTGGATGCCACTCAATACTACGCACTGGTCCTTCACAATAAGCGCTAGATAATCTTACAGATATTGAGCGTCATCACACATCTTTTCTTGTAAAATGTCTGTTGTAATTTGTAACACCAGACATTTTACCAACCTAATTGCATGTTGTGGAATATAATTCCTTTATTATCATTGCACAAGGAAATAGAGTTGAATATATGTTGTATTTTCTGTGATTTGCAGTGTTTCTGTATTTGCTTGTGTTCTGCAGCTCTACTATCATGTCCTGCATGCACCATAGATCTTTCAGTGCTCCTGCACATTTCACCAGTTGCAGCAAATAAACACAACTCTTACTCATATTCATGCAAACCCTGACCTCCTGCGGTGCAGTAACGCTATATCTTATCTCATTATAGATGTATGGTAGATATATCTCTACTACTTTATCTACGCGTGCTGGAAATAAATGGAGCCTATCAGTAGCCGGGCCACTCATATAACACACACACGGACAAGGCTTTCGGAGCGTGTGTGCATGCTCGCGCGCGTGTGTGTGTCATAAAGTACAGTGAAGAGACAAGGAACAGTCAGGGGGGGTTGGGAGGAGGGAGCGGGATAGCTAAGGTCAATCTAGCCCTTAGTGTGATTTATTGGCACATTACAAGGCTAACACCACTCGCGCGTGCATGCGTGTGTGTCGTGAGAGGTGTGAATGTGGACGAGCTTGCCTTCACGTGCACATGCTCCATGTCTCTCCCCCTATTGGATGGTGCAATCTCTGGCCTTTTTTTTTTTTTTTTTTGCTTAACGACAGCCTTGTTCTTTATAGGTGTTCTCTCAGCTGCGCCATTACTCTCTGTCCTTCATTCCCTCCCCTCCATTCCTCCTCCTCCTCCCTTTACTCCCCGTTCTGGCTCCCCGTTCGGACAATTTAATCAAGGGTCCATTCGCCCATGGGCCTCCCTCCTTTTTTTCAGCACGCTGTTACTCTCTCCGGGGAGAAATATAGTTTTATAGGGTTTCTCTCTCTGTCTTTTTCTGTCTCTCCCACCCCATCTCTTTCTGTCTGGTCCTGTTGTTCTCTGCTTCTTCAATCTCTCCCCCTCTCCCTCTTCATTTATCCTGTATCTCCCCCACACACTCTCCAGATCTCACCATCATTTAGAGGTGGTTTCCATCTTTACTCGCTGTGCACCTCTTTCTGTCCCCTCCCCCCTTCCTTTTTTTCTCTAGTTGTTATGTCCCCGAGTCTCTTTTCCACCTTAACAGCTGGAACAAAGGCACACAGCAATCAAATCTCCTCTAATCACGAGCCAATAGGCCATTAGCAACACGGCTCGGCATTATGAAAAGGAAAAGGTATCATGTAGGATGCAATAAAGCGCGTGAAACGGCGATGAATGTTAACTGCGAGAATAGAAGCACGGGCGGTAAATCAAAGCAGTGTTAATTGAGCACTCCAATTCATCACATGCAGACAGCACAAACTGTCGGCGATCTTGTGAGCATGCACAGTGTTTCAACACTTGTCATTTTGTGAGTCTGACAGAAGACAGAAAAGAGGTTTTCACTGTCTCAGATTGACTAGCGATGTACCAATCCACTTTTTTTTTTTCAGTTCCTATTCTTATACCTGAATTTGTGTATTTGCCAATACTGTTACTATACCAATATCAGTACGATTTTTTTTTTTTACATGACGCTGAAACTGATCTGCAGTTGTGGTGAACAGTTCAGCTGATGTTGATGCACATCCAGTCCATTTTCACCATCTGGAAAGCTTGTTTAGTTTGTGTAATGTAACTTGAGTGATGGCATCCTGCAGCTGTTGTGGGGCATGGTAGGATTGGGGCTTGTGACGTTCACATGTGCCGCAGATAGCACTGAGAGACAGCCCTCATTTCCCATGATGCATTGCTGTGAGTGCTACATTTCTTCACTCTTGCTGAGTATGTTTCTCTTGTAATATATTCCACTGTGGAGTACATGTGAAAAGCACTATACATCTCTATATTCCTTTAGTATAGTAAATAGAAAGCATGGGGGTGAAATTTAGTTCAGAACGCCAACTGGTGATGTGAATCCAACATCCGATAAATTACTTATATCAATATTGCATGCCATTACTGATATTTGGTCGGATCAGTCCCATCTCTCTAGTAAATAAGTGGTCAGAGCCACCATGATGGTTGGTTGCCTTCTTTGTTTTTCTACCGATCTTTCCCTACCTGTACATTACAAAAGATAATTAGTTTGTACAGCGTGCACAATAAAGAAACAATGCACATAAATCTCCTGAGAGTTTTGCAAATCTTGGGTTCCCTTCTAGACACAGCTGCCTGGTTGTGATCTTTCTCTCATTGCATCTAAACAGTGACTCAGTTATGTTTCTTAAAACATTTTAAGTGAGAAATGGGCAATTTAGAAACATGATCTTGATTTATATTTGATCAGTATTGTCTAGTTTGACAGTCTGATCTGAGTTTTGTGAGTGTTGTGTGTTGCACTGGATGAAGTCAATGAGAAAGACCTCTCAATCATAAGGTAGTTTTACTCTAAATGGGACCATAATGTACAAAATAAACATCATGTTGCATTGAGGAAAACTTGAAACTGGCGATTGAGACCATAAACTCATTAGGAAACTGTTTACTGAGGTCATAAATCAAGTGAGAAGTAGACTCACTTGAGCCCCACCCCCTGCTGACAATTAGAAAGAATGCAGGTTTAAGGCGCTGGACACATTGGCTTCACTTTTCAGACGTGGAAGCTCCGTCCACTTCTTCTTCTACTGTCTATGGAAGGAACATGCAGGGAGCTCAAACTTGTGTGTCTACCATTACACTAAAAGTGATCCCACACCAATTACAGCTAGAGCCCACACCTCGACTGTTCGTATAATATGATTATGAATGAAGGGCATGACTGTGGGAAAAGGGTTGCAACCAGATTAGGGTGCGAGCAGGTCGTTTGTAACTTTGCGATCCTTGGAAACTGCTCAGGAAAATGAGATTCTCCTTCAAACAATTCAATTGTTTGCCTGCTGCCTCCTTGAATTGATTTCTCCCTGATCATTACACTGCTCTTACTGGCAGGTTTGCACACACAAAAGGAGCAGACGCGTGCATGCGCGCGCACACACACACACACACACACACACACACACACTGATGCTCTGCAGATATCCACTCCCCTCTCTAATCAGCTGTATGTGCCCGTGCATATCAGGTAATGGATCAAAGCATGTTCTCCAAAAACCATTATGATGTGTTAAGGTTATTACTGTTCCATTATCTATCCATACAAAGATGATCTATGGACCAAAGCAGCCATCAACTGGCATGGGCAGATTGTAGGGGTGTAACAGTATGTGTATTCATCCAAGACATTTGGCTCAGAATGTGACTTCTTTTTCAGTTTAGTACGCCCTGTGACCCCAACATTCACAGTCGAGGTAGCCTATTTAAGTTGACTACTCATGTGGGCATAATGGGTTTTAACGGCAAAGTTTTGGCAGTGCCTCAGCTGTAGCATGCCAGTGGCTTAAACCAGTTTACATCCACTGTTTGCATGCATGACAGTCAGACAAAGAATACAGGATTCAATCATTTCAGTCAGTTTAATGTCATGGTGTTTGGCATTTGTGTTACTGTTGTAGTAAGAAGTATGCCATTGTGACACTGTTTTTTTATATAATTATTACTGTGTCACGTCCCCACCAAATTATGCTGGTCAAAATTTTCCTATTGGCCATGATCTGAACCATGGATCATGACCTCACAGCAGCTATATATGGCAGCTTCATTACATATACACTTTAAAATTTCAACAAACTAGTGGACACTGAGTGAATCTAAATTCTTTGATGGTCAAACTGAAATGACAAATGTCGCTGGCAGATTTTATCAGCTGTAGCTGGTTAGCTAATTGAGCTCATGTTAGCTCCAACTGGATGTGTTAGTCATATAAAAGTGTTTTTTTTACGTAAAGTGTAAAATGCACCTTGGCTTCAGAAGTAGGTAGTAATCCTACTTTAGAGTTTACAACAGATACTCACTCTTTAATCTGTTCTTAAATCTTTTTCCTGTGTTTTTGGTTTTGGACAGGGCTAAAAAAGACACAACTCTCCGAACAACATCAGGCCTGTCTCGCCTACTTACTGTTGCAAAACTATGATTGGGCTATTGCTGCTCAGGGGAGGCGCTTATCAATCTGAGCAAAATTACCAATTTATCCTGGTACTAACTGTGACTGCTGTGGAAAGCCTTTTGTCTAAATTGCAATTTCAGCTATTATCTTGACAACCTTCATATTATTTCCCTGCCTGATTCCTCATTTGTCATGTAGCACTAACTGCTTCAATATTCAACAAAGAAAAAACGGTGCTGCGACCTCCTGTGAGTAATCACAATGATTACAAACCAGCGACCTGCTGCTTCCATCTCTGCCTTGTTTACTGCTCACTGGAGCCCCACAGTGAGTGGGCCTTTGCACCCACACAAGCACTCCTCAATAAGAAGTGAAATTATGCTCATTAAATACGTGATGTTTTTATTTTTCCTAGTGGTCTCTCGGTGACCACGGCGACAGTACACACAAAGTATGACCTAGTTTGGTCCGAGTCAAGGTTGTATAATCATGCTTTTGCCCCGTGGAAAAACACAACAGAAAAAAAATGCTGTAATATTTCAGCAACAATATTTACGTAATTGAAAGTAAAAGTGATTGATTGAGAAGACAGAAACCTCCCTTTCCCTTCCCTTTCTCTCTACCACAGACAAAATAGAGACATTCACATCCATTTCCATTTGGCCCACCAATATCCAAGCCATTCCCTAAAGCTCACACTAATACCACAACGGGATGAGGAGTTCAGCCTCTTGCCGCGTTCATGAAAACACATCGCTTTCCTGAATCCAGCAGGGAGAGCTGTGGCTCACTTTGGTCCCTGGCCTCATCTGAGAAATCCAAATACCTGCTCCTTAACGGCCGCTACTTCTTACTTACCTAGTGCCACTCTGGCTGCTGACGCATCATAGTTTATCCAGAAGGAGACCCAGGAGAGGATGGTAATCAGGATCGATGGCATGTATGTCTGCAGGATGAAGTAGCCGATGTTCCTCTTCAGCTTGAAGCTCAGAGACAGTCGAGGGTAGGCACCTAAGGAAAAAGGGGACAAAGATAGAAGCATTTAAATAATTTGGTTTAGAAATTGATTTTTTTAGGAGTTACATAAAATTAAGAACTACAAAAGTACGCTCAACAAAAATATAAACGCAGCACTTTTGTTTTTGCTCCCATTTTTCATGAGTTGTAGTAAAAGATGCAAGACTTCTGTGCACACAAAAGGTTTATTTCTCACATTTTGCTCACAAATTTTTTAAAGTCCGTGTTAGTGAGCACTTGTCTTTTGCCAAGATAACCCATCCACCTCACAAGTGTGGCATAGAGAGATACTGATAAAACAACATGATTATTGCACAGTTTTATCTTTAAAAAAAGACATTTATTGGGCACTGAATTATGGCTATTTCACATAGGGCTACACACACAAAAACAAATTCCCAGCAGGACCTTCCCTACTCTGTCTTTCTTTGGCTTACCCTGATATTCTTACCTTAACCCCAACCAATTACCTCTCAAGTAGTAGCCAATCAGAGGCAGAGTAGAACAGGTTATGACTCTGTGAAATAGCCATAATTCAGTGCCTAATAAATGTCTTATTTAAAGATAAAACTGCACTTTATAGAGCTGTATTTCCTTGTGACCAGTCCAGTCATAATCAGGCTGTTCAATCAGCATCTCTACATGCCACGCCTGTCAGGTGGATGCCATGTTGGAGGAGAAGGGCTCAACACCAATTTGTGACCAACACTGGAGAGAAATACACCTTTTGTGTGAACAGAAGAAATCTGAGGTCTTTAACCTCAACTCGTGGAAAGTGAAAACAAAAACGAAAGTGTTGCATTTTTATTTTTGTCGAGTGTACAACATGTTCAACTGATTAGAAAAAACACTTAAAACATTAAAATGTTGACTGTAAAAACAACATCTAACTTATATTATTCATTGGAGCACACAGGGACACCTTGTGTTTTTGTTTCAGTTTCCATGACAACCCCAACAGCATGGGTTGGATTTATTGCCATGGTAACAAGTATCCCCTTTACTAGCGCAAAAACACACACCAACTATCTCTTTCTCACACACACACACACAGACACACACAAGACTGTAACCCTATTTTGTGATGATGTGACACAATATTCAGGATGGCGATAAAAATTTCAGCACGTTTTGATTGATCAATTCTTCACGTCTCATCCACCTCCATAATTCATATGATGATTCTGAGGGATTCAGCATTGCCACAGTAATAGCTTTATAAATGCACGTCGCAGTGCCTCTGATGCTTCATAAGTCAGGAATTTAAAATAATATTTCTCAGCACGCTCTGCCGTGAGAGAGCATTTCTGCCATCACTTTTCCATGACCTGGAATATAAACAGCATATGTGCGTGTGTACACATAAACTTGATATACGGCCGGCGCATCATTTCTCATCAATCTCCCGGCGTATGTCTCTTTATGGATTGAATCTATGGCTCGTTACTCCCACTATTCTTAGCGATTTTTCCATTTTCGGTTTATATTGGAGGAGAAGTGGGGGCCATTAGACTGTAATTTTCAATCCGTGGGTTTCAGCCAAAGCTACTTGTGGCGAGCGTGGGTCCAGTCAGCTGCACACTTGTGTGCGGCGTTGGATAGAGAGTCACACTCTCATTAAGATTCTGTGCCTACTGTATGTTTGATTGCAATAACATTTCAGCCTGTTATTGTAAAGGGCTGGCCTGTTCATCAAGTGTTATTATCATCTATAACTGCTGCTGACTGAAATAATTGACATTTAAAGGCAGTCAGCAACCAGAGGACCAATATAGACTAATAAGCAAATATATGGGTCTATACTGTACCACCACCACTTTGGTTCAGGGTGAAATTTCTCAGCAACTATTGGATGGATTGCTATGAAATTGTGTACAGATGTTCACAGTTCCCAGAGGATAAATACTGTAAAATTCTGGTTATCTTCTGCTTTTCGTCTAGTGTCAGTAGCAGGGTTACTTTTTATGTTTCTCAACATGGATGGGCTGGACCAGTAAAACCATTACATAAAAATCTATAACAACCTCCAAATGGTTCCCTTTCTTGTAGCAAGTATATTATGAGAACATTCGCAAGTAATGAACCATCCATCTACAAAACAGATGAACAGCCTGACATGTGGTAAGAATAATAAGAGCAATTTCAGCAATGTGTCTCAGTTTTTCCCACAGTCAGACAGTCAGTCTAGTGTCATTACAAGTGAAGAAACAGCAACTGGTCCGTTACTCTCGGAAAACCCGACATTTTCACTTGTGCCTCCTGCCTGAACTGTAGCCTGTGAATGACCACTGACCACTGAACCTGCCTGTTTCTGTAGCTGATGGTACCTGAACATAATTATCATGCTGTGATAATCATAATTCAGCAGACCGCATGGAGAAAACAAGAGCGGTGTGTTGAGCATCACACTGTAAATAACTTTTTTTCTAATACAGTAAATATGTAGTTGTGTATTGATGCCATTACATAATGATTACATCTGTAGCCGGTGCACTTTTTATATTTACTGTCAACACCCAGAGGCAGAAAGACCTATAATAATCTGCTGGCATACACAAATACAAACATGCTACAGTAATACTGTATATTTTACATTTCCAGCAGCAGCATGAGTCTGTTGGGAGTAAAAAGAGGAAGAGTTGCACCATAGCTGACATAAAGACATTGGTACTTGCAGGGACAGGACCTGAGAGAGACCGGCATCTGACAAATAAAAATTTAAATTAAATTAAAAGTCTTTATAGATCATCAAAAATTAATCATCTTAATGGTGAAAAATCATTGTTAGGTGCAGCCCTACTTAATTTTTCACTCAACTGAGGTCATAGTTCAACGGGGGCTTTCAAGCTGTTTCGTTAGGGATTTATAGAACCATTTAATACAAGTGGTACCTGTAATAATATCTTGCCAATTTCTGAAAGTTTTTACCTCTTAAATCCCCCTTAATCTGTGAGAGAAGTCCAGTTATATTACCCTTATATTACAAGCCATTAGTTTATCCAAAATCTAGTTGTTCAGTCTATATATTCTATGTTCAAATGTCTTGTTTTGTTCGACCAACAGTTTAAAAACCCAAATAGATTAAATTTTAAACAGAGAAAAGGAGTAAATCCTCACATTTGATCCTCACATTTGAAAAGCTAAAAACGCTCGAACGCCTGGCATTTTTGCTTCATATATAACTTTTACTCAGTTATTAAAAACTGTTGTTGATTAATTTTCTGCTGATAAACTAATTGATTTATCAACTAATTGCTTTTGTGTTACCTTTTTTTAAATCCAGACAGCACAAAAACAAAATGAATCTTTGTAAAATTTCAAAATAAAAGCCAGAGCAGCTATCTTCCAAGCTTATTATGAAGCTGGTCTGTCGTAAAGTGTATATAAAGATACAAACTGCTGTGTGCCTCGTTTATTCCATTAGACTATCCTCCTGTACTCAGCTCGTGGGTTAACACTCTGGCAGCCGTAAACAAAGTCGACACGGGCTAAACATACACTTCATTACAGTGTGTAAATGAGAACAGACTGTCACAGGTCTTAAAATATCCCATTCACTTCTTTTGATGCAGCTCCTCCAGCCTAAATCGGAACAGAGTATCTTCGCAGTAGCAGATGCAGAAGTGGCTTAAGAAAAGCGGAGGCTGAGGTTCACTTGCATGTGGGTGTAGAACTGGCTGTAACTGCTACACCAAACAACATGCGCGAGTGGGAGGCACACCATGTGTGAGGCCGAGGAGGTTCAGGAGAATGGAGAGAGGAGACGGGGTGCAGCGATGATTATAAAAGTTGAGTGGATGATGACAGTACAACAATAGAGTCTGGGAGGGCGGCCGGGTAGACGGGAGCACTGAGGAGTAGGAGGTCTGCTGTCTCTCTCCTTTGTCTCTTTTGTCGCCCTCATGGCAGGGGTGTCGCAGTCAAGCTCTCCATGCAATGAGAGACTGTGCTGGAACCACTGGCAGTTTTGATCTGGCAACAAAACGTGTCTCTGACAGAGACACTGACCCCATATGTGTTATTTCCACAACAATCTGGTTCAGCTACAATGAGGGTTTTTTCTTTTTAAATGTTCTTTTAGCCTGTCTGAAACAAAAACACACAAAAGCAAAAGTGTGAGGAAGGGATTAAACTTTGTCTGCCTGGTGTCTGCTCAGTGCAAGATGCACACGTTAGCATGTCCAGCTAACTGAGCATATTACATACAGCAGTAAGCTAACCAAGCATTACCTCCAACGCCAAAGATCATTACGCCCAGGCCACACCGCCTGTGTGTACCTGTGTGTAACAGCTACCTCGCTGAACTGTGGCCACACAGACAGCGTTGCTGCTGCGGCGCTGCTACTGCCACCCCTATCTCTCTACATTAAGTTTGCAGAGGAGAGGTGAAGAAAAGAAAAGAGTTCTAACCAGAAAGTAATGGGATTTTCCCCCTCAGAGAGAGGGAGGGCTGTTTGGCTGCTCTGACATTTTAGGCAGTGTGGCCCAGGCATTAGCGAACTATACTTTGCGGGTATACAGATTAATAAGCTGCATTCACAGTAGCACTTTAAAGTGACTTTTGTCTAGCTCTGTCTTAAATCAAGGACCCACTGTTCATTGGCTTGATTAAATGTTGTAATAACAACATAAGGGTGGGTGTCCATATGACGTTTTTCCCTGGCATAAAGCTGCTGGCAGGTGACAGAAAAAAAAATGCACACAAGCCTGAAGGCTCCTCTAAGAATCTAAGAAAACAGTTACCAATCACAGCACTCACATAAGAGCGTAGCACTAGCAGAGTGCTAAATATTTTCTGAATTTATGAGCAATTCTGTCAAAATCAGCAGGAGTGGTGTAGAAACAGCTGTTTGCAGCTTGTAGCTCTCTCTCTCTCCCTCTCTGTCTGTCTCTCTCAGTGCTGTCCATGGTTCTGAAACACCAGCTAAGCAATAGTCACATGCAACTCAGCCAATAATTTTGTTGTTTTTGTCAGGACACTGATCAGCTCTCGCCTCCTGTGTGTCTGGCAGTTCATATTTGAAATATCAAATTTGCGTGTGAGGTGAGCCTTTCATCTAATCAAATGCTAGTATATCATGCCTTGTCTTAAATTATTTAATCTGACTTCACACCAAAGATAATGAAAACAAGTTAGCTGAAATATTGTTAGGGACAATAGAATCTTGAGTGTTAAAGTTCTAAAGGAACTTATTGTTCCTGTTATTGTTCTAAGGAACTCACTGACAAATTTAGCAACGGTAGCTAAGGGTCAGTGCTAAGCAAGTGGTCAGTTAATCAGATTATTAAAGCATTATCTTTACATTCATTCTAAATAAAAATAATCTTTTGAAATGATCTTTGAGCATAGACGAGTCTAGCACTTAGCATATCTAAGGAAACAGGAAAGTTGACTGATACCAAGATTACTTAATTGTCATTGGAACATAGAGTGAAAAGAGGCAGGACTTATAATGGGCCAAGGCTTCTCCTATTGTTGTTGCAAGATAACATTATTAAATCCACTACATAACCATTTTCATTATTGATTTTTATAGTTTTATTGATAATTGTCCCATGATAATCAAGATTTCAGTAAGAGTGCTGGTGAAAACATTCTTTTTTACACTGTTGCTGTATCACTGCCATCCACATAACACTGGGAATTCCTTCAGAGAGTGAAGTACTCATCTTTGTATGCAGTAAGGACAGAAGTGTTAAAGCATACTAATGAATTTCAGCGCGATATTAATTAAAAATTTGGCACTTTCAGGGCTGCTTTCCAAAGCTCTTATTGAAGCATTTTATGTTTTTGAAAATTCACAAAAAGTAAAGGAATAATTATGGGCTCCTCTGTCAAATTAAAGCAAAAACATGACATTTTGAATATTTAGAGCTGTTATTGTTGCAGCTGTCTTGGCATAATGAAGATAAGGGAAAGGATGGAGACAATAAAGGGGATGACAGTTATAGCACCGATGAAAGCGCAAACAACACGCTTAAATGTCACCAATACAGCCATGTTGTCTGGTCATGCATGCCTCTGCGTATGTACATGCGTACTGTAAATATACACACAAACAGGCCGTGTTTGTATGTGTGCTCAGAGGAGAATAATTGATGTTGCGAGCCTCATTCCACATGAATATGTGATGCCCTGAATCCTGGGCTGTTTTCAGTCAGAGAGCAGGGTAATTGGCATCCACCCTCACCTCTTACAAGAGAAGGGAGAAGATACAGTAAAGACGGAAAAGAGGAAAAAGTAAAAGAGAGATACAAAGACAGGACAGAAAGGAGAGATAGGAGGAGGAAGAGAGGAAAAAGGGGAGGGAATTTAAGGCTGGCTAGTGGCACATGTAATGGAGGGAACCTGGTCATTAGCCAGCCTCGCAGGGAGCCTTTGATGTGCTTCACACATCCTGCCAAGAGCGCGGGAGCAGACCACTGGACACTAAACTTTAATTGTCACCACCCACAGGGGACGCGCCACTTCTCACAAACAAACGCGCTCCTCTGGTGCGCTCGCCTCGGCACGTTCACGTGATTCACACATGAAGGCTGAGACACACATGTACAGTAGCCAAGAATGATGGCGAACGCAATGCAGCACATGTGAAATGCTGTGAGAGGAAGACAAAGACGTACAGAGAGTGAAAATGAGGGCGAAAGCAAAGCATCCTGGCACACTGTGCAGCCTCAGTAGAAACACTGTAAAAAATCACGCAGGAATCTTGTAGAATTAACTCATCTTTTCTCATACCTCAACATAAGTTAAAGTTTTATTTATTCAAGTTAATTACACTTAAACTACATGGTATGTATTAACCATTTACAGTAGTATTATGGTCATAATATGGTCAAGTTAGCAATAATAATAATATATATACGACATCCAAGTAGACTTTCAAAATAAAGGCACAAAAACTACTTAGATCAGTTTTGGCAACAAAACTACTTGGCTTCACTGTAAAAAGTCATACGGGAATTTTGGAAATCAACTAATCTTTTCTCATTAACTTAAATATGCAAGTTTTATTTGTTCAAGTTAATTAAGCTTAAAATTTCTTTATTTTCAGAACACTTCTTGTACCTTGAAATTGAGTTGAGCTGATTGTCATTTTTCGTCACTGCGACTGACGAGTTGTTTGTTCAACTTAATATCTAACTAAATTAATATCATGTTTATTTGTTTCTGTTTAATTATTACCTCAGCTTATGTTTTCAATTCAGTCAAATTAACTGCACATGAACTTTTTAAAGTTAAAACAAAACATTCATTTTTACAGTGAATGCTAAAAATACCCCAAAAGCAAACAAAAGACTGATTTATTGTTCATGTCCTTTTCAGACTGGGTGTGGCTCCTCCTCGTGAGCACAACTTCACTGAGAAATTATGTTATTGTTAAATGTCACACAGCTTTTTATTTCCCCGCGATGGCTGCGGAGAGGCTGCCTCTCTGAATGTGTCTCCACTGACCAGATTATATGGCGCTCGGTTAGGGAGCGTCAATAAAGTTCTGTATCTGGGACTGAATGAACGCATAAAAATAAGATTAATTTAGGACCTCAGTGTATGATGCATCAAAACCAAAGTTCATGGCATATACCAGAAAACCCTCCGGGGGCTACGAGGATTGTTGAATTACTCCTCTGCACTTCTCCGAGTTAGCAACACTGATTAATTACAACATGAATAAAGGAGACTGCAGATGTTTTTCATGTACAGTAACATCAGTCTCAGCCGTGTCAACCCGTCTTCTAGTTAATTGCCCTGAGAGATGAAAAGCTCTAAAGAAAATGTCCATTGTGAACCTATAAATAACACTTGATTGATGTGTTTCTCAACACCAGTTAATGATGATGCCAACGTCAAAAGATTTACGGTGTAAGCTGTGTACACCTCTCTCTTGTGTAAGCATTTAGTTTTCCTGAGCTTCATGTAAATATTCATTAGGGATTTGAGGGATCATTTGGGTTTGCTGCAGGCCATTGTTACTCTCTTACTACCACTGCTGCTGGCTTTGTTTTCAAGTAGTCTATGACATCGAATCCATTTATTTTACTGTGAAATATCCCATCTGAGCTTTGACACAAGGACTGTGACAAGACAAGACATGACATACCTCTCTTCTGAGAGTGTAAAAGCTTTTGTATTGCCTTTGTAAACAATAAATTAAGATCTGAAAAGTGTTAAAGGGAATTTTAAAAAATAATTTTCCATTCAAGAGTAAAACTCTTTTAAGAATATATACGAATACACATAAATTTAAAGGTCCAATGTGGAATTTTGAGAAAAATCCTTGATACTAAACCAGCAAGCAAGCCAGCATCCTTGAAACTGGCCAAAACTGAGACATGGCACACATGAGATTTAACATTACTGACCGACATCTTGTTGATAGATGAGCTAAGTAAAGCTCGGCTTGTGCTGTGGCGGGAGATGGTTGTTTGTCATCGTTAGCGGATTCCTTTTCTAAGCTTCCTTTAGCTAGTGTGGAAAAGTGCAATGGGGATCATTTTTTAAAGTTATCTGCTTTAATGTATGGTATTATCAGCATTATTTTGTGTTACTTGTTGAAGCATCACAAAGGTGACATCAGGCATTATATTTGCCCAGGGACTACAGATGAAAAATTAGCAGCTTAGCTAACTCTTGCACATTTATGTTAAAGTGTAAACTGCAGTGTTGATTTATGTGCACTGACCCTGGTAGATAAACTAAAATAATGTAAATACATCTGTTCACACGATGGCAAAACAAAACAATTAATACATGCGAACTGCGTCACAAAGTACCTTTTAAAAGCCTTGAAAAGATATTTTATCAACAATTTCTTACTATAAGCAATAGACACAATTTTCTGCCAAAGTTAGAAGAGTTTGGGTTATTTCATCACATTTGAATCAAAGTGTGATGACAGTTGTTTGGCTGTTTATGTTACCAGCACTTTCAATCAAATCTGATCAAACCACACTCTTGCACTCCCGACGCAGCGGATTAGTTGATTTTCTGATTGTTAAAGTCTTAAAAAATAATATCTACCTTTTAAATTGTTGCTTATTTTGTCAGGACTGTTTAATGTAACAGAAAAAAAAAAACTTGAGGTTTGAAGCCAGGTTTTCAGGGGCTTAAAGAACGACTGCCTCTGTACTGTCACGCTGAGTAATTCTATTGATTGGCTGAATTGATTGGGATCTTCAGCTACGTTTTATTAATGTCAGCATGATGACCAAACCATTAACTCCGGCTGTCACCTCCCAGGGTCAAGGACCGTCTGACACGGACACTGTTTGCTCTGTAAATCACAGCGTTTACGGCATGTTTTGGTTAACCACCATTCCAGCATCCTTGCATCATCAGCTCGCTGTTACATGAGGGATACTTCAAAGGCAGCGCATTTCCTCACTTCAACCCAATTAGAAGCACTGACAAACACAACTTTGGCTCTGAGGATTTAAGATCAACAGATCAAGCTTTGGCACAGATTTGTTTGCTACAGAAATTGATTAAATAATCAGCTTGAAAATAGGCCAACGCTTGATATGAACAATATCATCCAAAATGTAACATCGACTTGTCAGCCTGTCATGTATTATTCCCAAAGGAAATTCAGTTTGTGGAGGCCAAACACAGTGCACAACTGCACGTCACAGTACAGTAAACTTACCTGTGGAAAAGACTACGTTTCTGGACACCAACTTGTAATCGACGATGGAGAACTGAGGCAACTCGATCCGCGTCACCCCCGTTACCGCCGACTCGCCTCCCTTCCAGTAGAACTCGATGTCGTCTGTGGTGTAGCCATCTGCACAAGAAGAAACGCACACACATACACCAAGGTGTAACCATCTGTCTAACCATCACTGGAGACCAAGATATGCAGCGTTGCTGATCATCCAACTGGGCTGTCATTTGGGGAAGAAGAAGGAAAAAAAAAAAACTGTTTGAAGTTGTTTCCAAGAACCAGACGTTGCTTTGAAAAGCAAGTCACTTAATAGGTTCACTCGAGTTCACAAAAATGTCAAAAGAATTCAAAAATAGCTGACATTTTCTCTGTCCTTGGTAGCCCTTGCTTGACTTACTGTATTTTCTTTCACTTTTTTATTACTCTAAAACAGAAACTATTGAGAAAAAATCTGAAAGGAACTTCAATGTGCGCCATTCATTTGAGTAGCTGGCTATAACTCAACTTAAACCACAAGGACGCCGTCAGATAAACCTAATCCATGTTTTTATCCTACCAGATAGTTGGTGTGCTCTGGTGCATCGGGTGTAAATCAGTCCCAGATTAAGAGCTTAAAAGGAAAACCAGCAGCATTCTGGAGGTGTCTTGAGGGACAGTGTTGACCTTCTCTGCCGTACGTTGAAAGATAGTTGAACGTTAGCATTACCCAGAGTTCTCACTCAGCTCTGTTGCTGTTCCCCTAAGCTCTATAGAGTGTTTTAGCATCTTTCAGTTCTTTGTTTTGGTTTTTACAACCGGCACTGTTTTGGTTCACTCTTAAGACTCCCATTGAGGAGTCTTAAGAGTGAGGGCGCCATTACACAAGTTACATTACACAAACTAAACAAGCTTTTCAGATGGTGATAACTCTGACCGGTTGTGCATTTGTAAAACTGGATTGATGCATCTGTAGTTTAATATTGCTGCTCCAGCAACTATTTTTTAATCAACAACCACATATTTATCTGTTACACTTGAAAAGCTGTTTTCTCCTATCACCCCCCAGCATAATTTCTTAGTAAAGGAGCAAAAACTTTACTGCTGGCAGAAACAATAGTATAATTTTGCATTATACCGTGTAACTTCTGCCTACTCAAAATCTCTGGAAGTCGGCCAATATTTTACTCATTATTTTTGCTTTACTGCTGCTACATGCTTTGGAGAAACTGTTCTCTTGCTATAACTCACTAAGACAGTAGACGCTTCATGGGTTGCAATGAGAACCGGAGATCTACCAGGGACACATGAATGATTTTGGTGTCAAGAAAATGTATGAATGGCTCTGCCACCAATTTGCACTTTATCGATTTTACACATGAAGATCATTTTAGTCGTCACAACACGTAGCATGGAGTCCCTGAAAATAATTGTATAATCTTCTCTGTGGGTCTGAAGGAAGGTGTTTCTGAGAAAATAACCCTTGTGATCATCCAGCATTTTTGGAGCTTTACTGGTCTTTAAGACTAAAAGTCAGTTGACCATTTTTTCTTCTAAGCTGCCTCTCAAAAGTCTCCAGACTTTATGGAAGTGCAATATTAAATCTGTCTCACACCCCTTTAGTGTAATCTAAAGAATTCTGCCCTTAATCATAATTGTCATATTAGGAATACCCCATCCTTCGGATACTTGGAATTTAAAACCAATGCTACAGACTTCTGATATTGTTTCACTCAAATCGTAACATTTCACACATGAGACCGTGTTGGTTTTCTTCTTAGCCTGCGCAGCGAGCCTAAAGGCATTAAGGTCTCTCTACTCACAGCTCTCTATCTCCAGAGTGCAGTTCTGTTCGTCCAGGGGATACCTCCTGAGATCCATCATACACGCTGCCGTTGTAGTTATCCTGAAAAAGAAGACGAGACGGGGGAAGGAGAGGACGCAAGAGAGAATATTTAAGATGCTGCATGTGATTTACACACATTTTGTTGAAAGGAAGATGGATAGGAAGGTAGTAAGGAAGGACGGGGTCACATCATATTTTCTGAAAACAGCAAAGCAGAGAAGAAGTTACTTAACAAGGAAGCATGAAGGACTGTGGGATTACAATTAGATTAAAGCATTAAGATGATATCTCTTGACGTTGTCTTACTATCTTTAAAGGAAACTAAATGTCCATTTGTCTTTACACTAAGTTCCTCGGTTGGCTTCATATTACTGCAGACTACTGGCATTGTCATCTTAAGATTAAGGTAAAATGCTGACTGTGTAACTCTATACATAATTATTCTATAGATCACAGACAGACAAGCAGTCCTCACTCTTGTATTTAAATGAATCAGTTCATGTCCCCTTCAATAAAACCTGGCTACCCTCCATCCAGTGATTAAGGTAAAATTTGTGCAAATAAAAATCATATCAAGGCAACACATTTTGGTAGTATTTAGTGCCTGCTCATCCTCAACTGGGTCATGAGGAGGTATCCCTTTGTTTATCAGATGTATGAGCTCAAACGGCTGATAATCAGACAGTTAAAATAAGCAGCGAAGTGAAATGCAAATTCAGAATGATTTAGGCTAAGTCTGCCCTGATTAAAAGCCGGCTGCTTGGCAGTTAGCCACTGGATGTCTTCATTCAGTTAAGACTCAGATGAAGCTGCGGAAACCCATTAGGTGATATCATTATACAGCTAAAATAACATTGGTCTGTAAGCTATAGACGTATTGTATTCTTAAGACACGGCAGTTTACATGTAGCTTGGATCTCCAACATATGACCAAACTTTGACGCCCGTCTTCTCCTTCATTTTTTTCATTTTAAGTGTCACCAAGATATGATCAAAACTGTACATGTTGCAAACTCGTTGATTAATTGATTATTTGGTGGAAAAAAATTAATCGGTAACAATTTAGATGATGCCCCAGTTTCTTTGGTTCCATCTCTTCAAATATGAATGTTATTTTCTATGACAGTAAATTTATATTTTTTCATTTTGTCTCAAGAGTCAATTTTCAATAAACGAAGCGCACAAGACAACGTAACTAACTGGTCATACTTTTATTTGCACATGCTACCTACTTAGAGCTAGCTGGCTGTGGGGGTTTGTGAGCCTGAATTATTACTCAGCATCAAAGTAAAGAGCAAGTGTTGCAATATTTTTGACCAGATTTGGATATTTATCTATCGATATTTTCACATTATTGTTAGGACAACTATTGGTGCTTTCATAAAATATTAACAATGACATTTTTGATAAATAAGCATGAGTAATGTGAATAATTTATAATGTATATAATATGATAACAATTTCCTGCGTATGTGTATATGTAATATATGTAAATAACTGTATATATATTGCTTTACTTTATCTTATTTTACTCATATTTTTATCTTATTCTATCATCTGAATTTAATTAATTATCCGTATAGAGTGTGTAGCATGAAGGAACAACAACTCTCTTATCCCATCTGTGTCGTATAATGATAATAAATTGCCTTGATACCTTGATAATAAAGAAGTGGGTAATGGTAAATATTATTAATAGTAATGAACATCTAGAAGTTCAGAAAATTACATCACTACATCACATTTACTGTAATGCAGCCTTTAAAACCAGGAAAAGACATAATATCCGAAATGAAAAACAGTATCTACTCTTGATATCACAGTATCAGTAAGATATGGATATATTGTCCAGCCCTAGTTTTAGCATAGCCTTTAAATTTCTGTCATGAAATAAAAGTCAATTTACCGAAAATGGCTCTGGGAATGTATAATGGACATGTTTCATTATTTTCTGCCACGTTAGAGGTTAAATGATGAATCCATTGAGAAAATAATCATTAGTCGCGGCCCTAATAAACAACAGGCATTAAAATACAGTGTATGTTGTAGTGCCATGATAGGAATCTGTATTCAGCATGTTACTCAGCCTTACCTGACATACATTTATGTAACAGCTCATATCACAAACACCACGTCACACATCTCCCTCTGCCTTTGATCTCTTGAAAGCATAGAGAGGTCTATAAGTAGCCCACAAGGCTAAGTGCTATGAACTCCACTTGCATAATCAAGCATGGCTGTATGACTGTAAAGTATGAACACTGACAGATACAAACATAAGCATGCAAGCACGCATGCAGACACAAACACACACACACACAAACACACACTTTCCGCTTTGCACTCTAATAATTCAAAGCGTGCATCCATATTCATAGGTCACACTAACTCTTCTGAACCTGCCTGTCGAAAAGATCAATGGAAATTCAAAACAAGGGCTTTATGAAACAAATATCAAACAACAGCTGTGAGCTTAACATTGCATTAATGCACCTCCTAACCTGTCCGGGCTTCTTTTCATGGGTGATCTCTGACTGCACGCTCCCTCCCTTTAAAAATCAAATGCCGGGGTGCCCTTGAGCATGACGCATAATCCTCTGGCTGCTCGGCGGCCAGCAGCAGCAGCAGCAGAGAACTGCCAAGTTCTCAGCTTGGGCAACTGTAATATGGCTTTAAACACATAGAATTAACTTGACGCTGGGAAACATCTGAGAATGTTTCTGACCCTGAGATTCACTTTGTTGCCTGTTGTGGGGAGTGTTGCTCATTTGCATGGCCCAGAAATTGCAAATCACCACCATAACAACATGAATACTGTAAACTCACGTGCTGCAATGTGCTGGGAAACACAACATACTGTATACTCGCATCTAGAACCAGTTCTTCTCAAGTTCTCTGTAGCTCTCTTATTGTAAACAATTCCCATTAAAAGGACTTTCTAGGGCTGCAACTAACTAACTTTTTAGTTGGATTATCTTAATAGTCTGCAATTAATTAACAAGTTTACAACTAATCAATTAATCAACTAATTGTTGCAGCTCTAATACTTTCTGACTTCCCTACTCTTGACTGCAGCCCCAAGGCCATTGGTTTCTACTGAAGATGGGATACATCGGATTTGACGGAGAGTGTCAAGAAAATAACTCCCATGATCCCACTACTACCACTTCTCGATGTCATTGTGCTACGTTCTTTGTTTTTGTTTTAATGTGAATGTTTGACCGTGCAAACACAGCCTCACTCTTTAATTTATTCAACCATCCTCTTGAAAAGGTTGCATTGTGATATTTGTGCACATCCAAAAAATCTGTTGTTATCCAACTCTTTCATAATATTTAAAAAGTAGGCGTGTTTCTCCTTCCAACCAGAAATGTGGGATTTCTGCCTTGCAAACTGTTGGTTAGTTGATTTACTGTATACATGTGCAAAGAATGCTCCAAAAACCCGACAGTGAGAGAGCAATATAAGACTAACCTGATTAAAAAAACAGAAAAGAGAATTCAAATTTCTGGGTGTGAAAAATAGCAAGAAAATAAACAATCTAAACATGCAGCACACGACACCTACTCAGCAGCAAACATATTGACAAAAAATTTGTTTGTTTGCAGTGCAAAGCAGAACCCACCTGAGGCCGTAGAGGACAGTCCCATCTGGATGCAGGCGGATCATGCGGTTCTTGACGGTGACCCCGTGGACGAAGGACTTCTTGTCGTTGAGGAAGTAGGTGTCGGGGACCCAGAGCTGGTCAGCCACCCTGTTGTCCAGGGTCAAGTTGAGGGGGATTCCTATGTAGGCTAGACGTTTATCCCTCCAGTACTGCTGGAAGTACATGGTCAACGTGTAGTCCTGTGATAGAAACAGAGGAAAAAGACGTTAAGACTAAGTTACATCTTTTATTATAATTACTTAAGTTGCACAGAAGGTTTTGCTGCATTGAACACGGTGCTGCAGACAAGCAAACATTAGCAGCCATTAAATATTTGCAGTGCCTGTTCCCCAGTGCTCCTAATATTTATATGACATGACACAGCATCCTACAAGCTGAAATGAGTGTGGGCCAACTGGTTCACAAGCTGCAGCCAAAATCTCAAGTGCCTTTGCCCTTCCTTCTGGAATACAGTAAACCATAAAGTAATGTGCCACTGTACAACAAGCGGGTGGGCGGGCTGACTCATGCACTGGAAAATTTCATAGAAAATTTCACCTAATATCAACAGTAGTGTATTCCCAGTCGAGGCAAAGTGATTCACAAAGATTCAGAGTTGAACTGTCATGGCACCCAAAAGCTTTTTAAACATATGTTGCCTTTCATTTACTTCAAATAGGCTCACTCTCGAGATTTACATGTTTTTCTTTCCTTTCAAAATAAATTATTGTCTCTCTGTTCCAGTTGCTGTTTATCAATGCAGTTTTGTTATTTCCTCTCCATAGGGGACTCAAATGGAAAATACGTGCTTTAAGTAACACTTTAAACACTATCCTCTGAGGTCAAACCTAATTTGTTAGTCTAATAGGTATTTCCCCATTACCCACAAGCAATCAAAATCAAAATGACTTAATCTCAAAGGCTCCATTGCAGTATACTGTATAAGAGCTTTGGAGTTCTTTTAACACTTCCTGTAAACACAATCTTAGCTGTAGCTGGTCTCGCTGGTTGTTAAAAGCTGGACTCTAACTTTGGAGAGCATTATAAGACAGTCTTGCTCAATTAAATTCCCTCATAGGGTTTGTTGCTACAGTCTCACTTGGTCTGGTTTGACCAGCAGCTTATGGTGGCTAATGTTAACAAACTTTAGTTGGATTTTGCAGTGTAACTGACTTTATTATTCTTTTTCGGCTTCACTATGTTTTAACATATAACATTATCCAGGTCATAGGCTCACTTTAAGTTGTTCAAACAACTAGCGTCACGAGTAATGATTATTTTCATGAATAATATATCTATCATTGATTTTTAGCCCTGCTAGCAGCATGGCTCTCGGGATGTCAGTGTTGTTCTGTCTGTCCTGGAAAACTAATGACATTCATCAACCTCAGCTGTACTTTGTGTGCACTCCTAATTAGCAAATATTAACATGCTAAAGGGTGGACCTGTAAATATTAACTGCTAATCAGCATGCCAGTATGCTAATGTTAGCACAAGTACAGCCTCACAGAGTCTCTAGCATGGACTCATGGTCTTGTTTGAATGAGGTTATTAGTTAGTTTATGAAATCAAGACAGGCGGGACGTGAAGATGGGAGGAATTTGATTTGAATGTTGAAAAGTGAGCAGGTGATAACCCAACGGACCCGCCATCGGTCGCTTGTTTCAGATGGCACTGTGCCATCCCTTAACTGTGTTTTCAGAGTCCCCGGGAAACAACAACGACCTCCGAGATAGCAACCAACAGGATGAAAATGGCAGATTAGCACCTGGGTTGCAAACAGTATGAACGTAAGCAAGCTAGCAGCTGTTTCCTTTTCATTTGTTGCAGTTTAGTCATTTTAATGTCAGTGCTCGTCTCCCCTCATGCAAATGTTCCACCAAAACAAGTCTATAAGACAGTTTCTAATTATATGAAGCAGAAAACACAAGAAACTACGATTAATCACATCTCAGAAAGTAACATGAATTATTTGTTGAACAATTAATCTTACAAACGGGCTTCACGACTGAGTTCATTATTGGTTTTCTCTTAAGTCACTTAAGTGTTTGCAAACATGAATGTGATCATGTGAGATTCAGACATTCTGTGTAACAAACGCTCGCCATCTGGCCCCTAAGCTCAGTAAGTATTGGCAAGGAGTGCTTAAAGTCCAGCCATGAGGGTACGATTAGTCCTGTGAAACATTTCCAGGATGGTTGTGTAAGTTTTAAATTAAATAGGATGGTGAGCAAGTAAGTGTTTTTGTTTTTGCCTTGATTCAAGTAGTATTTGACCAGAGCAGAAGCGGCGGTGGAGATAGAGGACAGAGCCCCTCCCTCCTTCCTTCCACATCACATAATCCACTTACCCAGGCTAACAGTCTCTCTTCTCTATTTCTGTTTTTATCTCAGTCTGTCTGCACCTCTCCCTTCCTCTCTTCCTCTCTCTCGGGGCAATGCCATGATCTCCCCTCTGCCCGCTGTGGTGTTGAAATGAAACCAGCTCGCACCAAGCTGGCACTGGCACCGGCAAACATGTCTGTTGGTGCTGCAGTTTTCAGGTTCAGGCCAAACACAAACAAAACTGAAGATTAAAACAGCCTCTGCAATGAGCACGGCTCCCCAAAAACGTCTGTTATGTAACTGAAATAGTTATTTGTCTTTTTGCTCATGCACTCATCTCAACACTGTTACTAATGCTCGGAAAACACTTGAGGTTTTTGCATTTTCATGAGATAACTAAAGAATAGAGTGAAATACAATTTCAGGCACTTGACTGCATGTTAATTCTTCGCTCCTTTATTTCTGTTAATACTTCAGACTCAATGAATGTGTTTTCCAGGTTTGGTGAGCAGCACACAGAGATGTGAACAGGGAAGATCTTAGTCAGCACAGGATCCAGATTGGTCACACAGCATGAGAAGGAAAGCGCATTGGCACTGAGCCAGAAACGTACAGTATAGTGGTGGAACCATGGCCCCAAACTATGGAGCCATTCTGGTTATTGCTATTTATGTAGGAAGAAATAAACTAATATTAAAAACATTATGTAACATTTTGAGTTTCTAGCTTCTAAAATGTGAGGATTTGCTGCTTTTCTTTTTTATACCACTGTTTCTTAAATATCCTTAGATTTTTGGACTGTTGGTTGGAAAAAATCAGCAATTTAAACATGTCAGCATGGGCTCTAGGAACTCGACGTGACCAAACTGTTTTACCAATAGATGGAAAAACAAAATCAATACATTCATCAATAGAGAAAATGATCATTAGTTGCAGCCCTAGAGGTATGTGTGGCAGACAGCGTCTTTCCTCAAAGCAACATGCTAATATCCCACTGGTCATTTAACCATTAATGATGAGTACACACACACCAGAAGGAATTAATGGACACCCTGCAGCCAATCAGAATCACATATTCACCCAGACCATGGGATGAGTAAATGATAATGACTGACTAGGTGTCTATTATCAGGAATTAATGGAAGATATAAGTTTAAAAAAAATTTCACAAGTGATAACTTTCCCTGGTAACACCTCAGGGTTTGACGAATACCTGGAACAATTATTAGATAAATTAAATTATTAGATATTTATAGTCTGCTCAGCTCATAGAAGGTTTTGGCTCAGCTCTGAGCTAAAAAACGTTATGCTAGCAAACTTCAAAGTCAATAACTCTGCGTACAGTCGACAGTCCATCAATATCAAGCTTTTCACAAACAATTCATATGACATGTCTGCAGCCAGCGCTAAAACAGTGTGGAGACAGGTCTAACTATGCGAGACTAGCCGTTGCCTGAAGTAGCAAGTTGAATGTCGAACTGGACGTGAGATGATCACTCATATGATAAAAGGTATCGGCAAGTTCAGTGCTTCTTGCTGCTTGTGTGTCACAGTCGCCACCCTGTGGTGGTCAGAGGATGAGGCACTTAATTCTCCCGATGTTGCAGGATACTGTAGGGTAGAAAAAAGGGCTTTGTGTCACTGCTGCTGTGGTTTCTCACTCCAGTGCATTAATTTAGAGTGGTGAACGGACATTTTCGCTGGAACTACTCAGTGGGTGTACATTATCAGGAATTAATGGACACCCTGCAGCCAGTCAGAATCAAATATCCATCCAGACTGTGGTGTCAAACATAATAAACCAGTTTTAAGGGATAGTTTGGGTTGTTTGAAGTGGGGTTCGACATACTAATTACCACACAAAAACATACTGGTTTGTTTCTGGGGCTGTAGGCAAAATATAATTAACCTGCTGGTGAAGTCTGTGGCGTAAACCACACTTAACAGGTCCTTGAAAGTGACACAATACAAACAGAGTGGGAGGAAGCGGCCACAGAGTCCCTGAGCAGGTTAATCAAGCCACAACGTAAAAGGGACTACTTTCTCTCTATCTCTGATTCCATAGGATATCCAGCTCTGGTGGATGAATACATTGTTTCTCAGGTTCCTGCGCAATTTGAGAATGTATGAATCTATACCTTCCTCCTACGCAGGTTAATTTTATTCCTTTTACTAACATCAAACAGGGGTTGGTTGGAGTTAACCATTCTTGTGTTCCTTTAATAAATGAGAAAATAAATCCTCGTCAGTTGCCAGAATTTGGTGACATGAAGGTTATAAGTGTTATCAGTCATAGTCCCATTAAAGCGGTCAATGTGGATTGATCACAGCATGTGGTGGAAATTAAATTTGCCGTAAGAATGAGGACTGTAGGCTTCTCCTCCATTACCACTGTAACTTTACCCTCCATCAATCCCGTCGAATGACTAATCTCTTTTACGCTGCCTTGTTTTGACCCTTATCACATCACTTCTCCCTCCTCCTCCTCCTCTCCGCCGTCTCTCCCCGAGCGGCATCACGCTTTAGGTATGCATTTCCATCTCCCCGCCAGAGCATCAGCAGGTGGGCAGCCCTGCGAGCGGCTACGCGGCGCACACACGCACACACTCCTCGTAAGACATAAATGATTTAAATTAACCATGTAGCCTGTACAAACACGCAGGCCAAGGAATCCTCATCAATCTTTCATGGAGACAATCAAATTGAATTTCAGATGAGGATGAGTGCAGCGGCTTTGCATCACCTGCCCTGGAACTTTTTTTCTTTTTTTTTTT
>JAJHUR010138583.1:0-34160 GCA_027495735.1 Lutjanus campechanus
GTTATCCTGACAACAAAAGCTCACTGCTTTTCACTACTTTTACAGAGTCTCAGTTTAGTCACTATCTGCCAGACTCCTTTAACAAATCACTCAATTTAACATCTACGCCTTCTACAAGATTATTAATGATTTCTTACAACTCATAAACAGACGCTCAATCATTCTGCAAACTTTCGCCATTAAACTGAACTCTAATTAATGTGAAATAGGAAACCTAACACAGTTATTCCAGCCAGAAATAGAAATTTCACAGGGGGGGACGCCACAGCTGTTTTCTAGATGTCAGAGAAGCGAGTGTTTCAACTTAGCATGTTCCCCTGATCTCTGATGACACGTCCTGGTCATTTTATAATTTATTGCAGTAAATATAAGACAGATTTCTTCCTTTAAGTGAAACAGTTGAAAAGTTTAGAGTCTTTTATAAGATTTTTTTTTTTTCAGTGAAAAATATAAAATATGGCTCTGAAGTTAACAAGAGTGAGGAAGGTGTCAAGTTAAAGAAATGATTTCAGTGGACACAAGATAAATGGAGAGAAGCGGGACACCTCCTCATGGTGACTGTCAGCAGCAGTATTTATGGCTAGAGGCCCTGAATCAAAGTCAGAAACTGAAATGCACATTTAAAAGCTTCAGTCTCCTGCCAACTTGTTACGCTCCATCCCACTCACAGCGGCCGCCTCTGAAAGCAATGATAGGAGGAGAAAGAACATATTGCACTTCCTGTTGAGATTTCAAGGCAGAGCGAGACAGATAGATATAGTATGTGCTCTGGAAAATCTCAGCCGCTCTCCTATGGTTAGGATAATGTATGACTGCAACTAATCTACTGTTAGCCTTCAGAGCATGAGTTCTTCTTGAGTTTGTGCCAAGATTTGATTAGAAACAGTCTTACTACATGTCTGGGTAGGTTTTTTTCTGTCTTTTTCCCCCCAATTTTTCTCTTTTCCTCTGTCCTGATTTCCTTTGTCTGTTTTTAAGCCCCTTCGGCGGCCTGATATAATTCTTATACGGCTAAAAAAAAAAAGTTCCTTATACATTTGCGCAAACATGTACAATGGCTCCACAGTAACAGCGAGAACACTGGTGCTTGTGACTAACAACACAATCCTTTTCTGACACGCCAGGGCCTCCTTCCAATAAGAGCGACATCATAATATCAACTGGAGGAGCATTCTTCCTGTCTTACCCCCGATCCTTGGCTTGTCCCTTCTTGCCTTCGAGCAAGCAGGAAATGGCTGCATGCAAGATTTAAGATCTGAGATCAACAACATGGGAGACGCAGCTGCCACTGAAAAACTGGGCACCAACTTTAAAGTGAATATAATCGACGCTAAGATAGCTCAGTTAACATGATACAGAAGGTTTATCACAGTGTTTTATTATAAACCCAGTGGTGGAATTATTGATACTCCACTACAAGTCCTGTATTCAAAAGCCTACTCAAGTAAAAGTATGTAAGTATTATCAGCAAGGATTGCTTAAAGGGACAGTTCAGGCAAAATCAACATTTTTTCCTTTTACCTGTTACTGTTTATCCATCTATCCATCATCCAACAGCAGTGTCTCTTTCCAGAAATCGTGACCCGGTCATTCAAGATAATCCACAGTTTTGTTGTTTTTAATGCAAGAACTACTTTCTCTCTGCCGTACAATTTACCAGAACTACTTAATTATGAACCAGAGCTACTCTATGAGAAAGAAAGTAGTTCCTACTTGAAACTGCTCACCTGTGTAATCTCACCTGAGTAAGTGGGTCAGGATTTCTTTCTAATGTTTTCTTTTGGCACTTTGAGCACCACAAGCTGAGTGCTACTTAATCCCATTATATTGGAAAGAAAGCACACATCTCTATTCCCGTTATCTCAGTCTACATCATGGATTTTCAAAAGGGGTTCCGCTCCGGAGACCCTGCATAGAATTACTTCGGGGGGGTGGGGGGCACCAATTATTAATTATTGTGTGATTTATTTAAGTTAAAATATGTCTGAAAATGCAAATTAACATGAATCCAACATATTATTAGAAAATAAATTATACTATTTGTAACAAAAAACTAAACAAAAAAACAAAACATTTTATTCACACAACACTGACAAAAGCTAGTTAACCTACTAAACTGGCCAATTAGCTGTATTATCATCTTACGTGTACATGTACAGACACATGAATCACTTTGTTAATTTTCAAGCAACAGACTCTGATGCAAGTCTACCTTCTACCTCGGAAACCTCTGCCAAAAGTGCAGAGGGTGAGGCTGACGCACCTAACATTAGCCATGCTACAACTACTGCTGACTTAGCAGCTACTAGTAAGCGAGTAAGTGAGAGAGGATCCGGAAATATTCAACGCAATATAAATGTATAGGGGGTCCCTGTTCCGTCTCTCTGTCAGCTTAAGGGTCCATGGCCTAAAAAATGTTTGAACACTCCTACAGGAGGAAAAATATATATTTTTGAATTTGGGGTGAACTGTCCTTTTAAAGTATCAAAAGTAAAAGTGCTCTTAATGCAGAAAAATGTCAGTATGTATATATGATAAGTTTGGATTAATATTAATGCTGCATTAAAGGTTTAATTGCATTTTACCGCTGTAGATATTTAAGGTTGAGCTCATTTGAACGACTTTATATATGGCTTTGTTGTCCTGTGACAGCTGTTGTCAGCTTTGTGATTTTCCTGCTAATCCAGGAGGGTTTTTAAATAGTTTATTTAACCTAAGAAGTAAAAGACACGTCTCAACACATAAAAGAACACTTCATCCATCGGTTTATCACAATAATTCACATTCAGAATCACCCGATATGAAAATACACTGCTTTCCCCGGACAGTAAGGGCATGAAAAATCGTGAACAACTAACTTCTAGGACTAAGTTTAAGTTTTAACTAACTGTTTTATAGTTCTGTTACTTTTTTTTTTTAGTATTTAACATTGTTGTTGTTTGAGTACTTGTATGTTTGCAGTGGGGGTCTTTATATGTACAGTATGTCTTGTACATATGTCAGAATTGACAATAAAGTTGGCTTTGACTTTGACTAAAGCTGTCAGACATATAGTAGAGTAGAAAGTACAATATTTGTCTGTGAGATGTAGTGGAGTAAGTATAAAGTTGCATGAAATTGAATTGCTCAAGTAAATGACAAGTACCTTGAATTTGTACTGATGTACAGTACTTGAGTAAATGTACTTAGTTACATTCCACCACTGGATAAACCTGAATGTTTTCTGTTCTTTGCATGTAGAGACGACAAAGTCTACCAGGTCTATGTAAACCCCCCCCCGCCCAGATGAGTCGTGCAACATACACGTCAAGATTTACTGAGAGAAAATTACTTTGTGAAAAGCTTTTTTTTTTCCTGGCAGGAGTTAAATGCACAGCATCTGCTTCCGTTTAGTTTTGACGGTCTGAGATCCAAAGATTTAGTTGAAATATTCACAAAATCACAGCCACGTCTCTCCTCATTTGGCTTCTCCTTTCCCTCCTCTCTTTGTTGTTTTCCCCTGGAGAAAGACAAAAGCAACCAAATAATACTGAATTTTCCATCATGCGTTCCAAACCCCTCCTCCCGTAAACCCTAAAACAATCTCACTCCCTTCACCACCGAGCACCCCACCCCATGCCGCTTGTCTTCATTCTCTCACTCTTCATTCGCTTCTCTGCTTCGGTGCAAAGCCAAACAAGCCAGCCATTAAGTTGAGTTAAGCGCAGGAAGTGGGCCTTCGGGCCAGGCGGCACTGTTTACAAGGAGCTAGTCAGGTTTCAGCGGCGCTTTGAAGTGAGCAGCACACAGGAGACTGTCTGTCACTCGGCAAAGGCCCAGCACCGCTCCACTGACTCACTCGCATTCCCCCCATTCATCTGAGCAGAGAGAAGGAGGGAGGAGGGTGGAGGCAGAGGGGGGGGGTGTTAGAGGGTAGATTTATGGTTTTTCCCCCCTCAGAGTATCTGTTCCTACCTTTAATCACTCTTACCTGTCTGTTATTACAACCCCTCTTTATTCAAGCCCAGATAAGGATACAAGAAAGACAAACAGCAACTTGTCCAACAGGTCATGAGATATAAGAGACGTCCATTGATAGTAAGGCTCTGCTATACGCTCATGTCAACAACTACACTGTAACTCGGGCTGCAACTAACCGTTATAATATTTTAGCAGAAAACGCCTCTGATACTGCCTCTGAAAATGCTGGCGAGCACATGAGTCTATGCCCTGATATGGTGCCACATAAATGTAAAACGTAAAACACTGCAAAATTCCCCCGTTGTGGAACTAATAAAGGATTATCTTGTTTTATCTTCTCTTATCTTATCTTAATCTTATTATAGAATAAAGTTCAGGTATCAGAATTAGCACTGGGAAGGAAAAAAATCTCATCCATCTCTAATTATTTTCATTATTAATTAACCTGTCGATTAATCATTGACACAATCTATAAATTGTCCAAAAAGAAAAAAAAAAAAGCTCATTACAGTTTTCAAGTCCCTGAAAGGACGTCTTCAATTTGCTTAATTTGTCCAATAACAGTTAAGAAACCCAAAGACTCTTCACTTACTATCATAAATGACCAAAAAAAAAGACACATTTAAGGGAGAAATCTGTAATAAATTTACTGTAATAAATCATAAAGTGGTCACAGTATGTCGTCAGATATTTAGGAAACATGCTAAGTTGAAACACTCGCTACTCTGACAACAGCCGCTGTGTCCTCCTTTGAAACTTGTGTTGTGTTTTCACGCTAATTAGAGTTCAAATCAATGCCGAATGTTTGCCGAATGAGTAAGTTTCTGTTTACAAGTGGCAAGAAATCCTTGATAATTTTGTAGAAGGAGTAGATGTTTATAACGGTTAAATTGAGCAATATGTCAATGGAGTCTGGCAGGCAGTCACTGAACTCCAACTCCAGAGTGTGTACTTTTAGAGAAGAGGGCTTTTGTTCTCAGGATAACAGACTTAGCTTTACATCAACAGACAACTGACAGTTATAAACAACTGATAAACTTAGTGGGGAAATGTTGCACTCGTCTTGCGCTCCTGCAACATTCCTGCAGCCTGCCTGAGCTTCCTCAAGTCTGACGGCCCCACCAGGCGCGGCTGTGTCGTGTTATGGCTGCGCCAAGTCAGCCGGAGCTGATCGCAGCCATTCTACACAATGCTTGTGATTCCACCAGCAATGTCTCGGCGTGTCCCAGAAGCGGCTCTCCGCTATGCTCCGCTTCAAATATGCGCCAAGTCTATTTTTGATGGACGCAGCGACAATAAGCACAGAGAAGATCGAACGTGAAGGAAGTCAGACACAGAAAAAACAGGGAGAATCTGGTTAATATTCAAAATAAAAGACCCCGTGCAGACTCACGATCACGAAGACAGACAGAAAAGAAACTATTTAACCACGTAGCCTGTCATGGTAGACACACAAAGAGCAGGGAGAGAGGACCTAATCAACAAAATCTGAGCAAGCAAACATACTCAGGCAGGCAAAACGCTCCACTGCTTAAATTCTTCTGAAACACTGCTGGTGGGGCTTTCAGCCATGCAGAGGAAGGATAAAAACCATGGAATCAACAGGTTAGGAAGAAGGGAGCAGGGGGTAACAACTCACTTCCACCATAGACTGTATATTAATTAGGATTTCAACTGAATTAATGTACAGTCTATGAATCCAACTCACTATTTGTGCTCATTTTGGACGTGCAAGTGTCACATACTTTTCCTGAAAGAAGTTGAAACCGACAAACACTTGAGATTTTCTTTAAAAACGACTGAAACAATTGATCAATCATCAAAACGGTTGACAGCTAATCTTCTTTTCGATCGACTTGACCTCTCGGAGCTACGGCCTGATTATGTGCTGTGTTCTGTGCCCCTCTAAACTCGCAGCAGTGACATGAATGCACACTCGCTCCTCTACTGTATGTGCGTGCCATTCTGAAACTCTTGCTCCTAGCCCGCAGCCTCTGCTCTGAGCAAGAGGATCAACTTTCTCCAACCCACCCATCTACTTCATGACATCACCGCAGAGTAGGTTAGATTTCAGCCACGCATGGCTTGGGGGATTCCAACTTGGCACGGAGCACAGTGATTTCAGAGAAGTAACACTACGGCGGGGCTGAACACCCTTGTTCTCCCCTCACCAAACAGGCAGCAGGCAGGAACATTTTCACACCTATGTAACAGCGCTGAGTTTTCTTGCCAGATGATGCCTGTTGATTTAAGCGAGCCCTCTCTCACATCGGGCAAAAAAAAAGATAAAAGGTCTGTTGTTTTGTTTAGCACTTGAAGGGGGATGTTCGTGTACACGTGTGAGGAAGCCCTCTGCCACCGTCTTTACAGGTTGGCACCAGCCTCACAGATGCAAAAAAACACGTGGATGTGAAATATCTCAGAATACGCTGACAATTTGGGCGATGAGTGATTAACAGGGGAGGTGTGTTCACTCGACAGTTTGAGTATAAACTCTGTAACTCCTGTTATTTCCCAGATGGTTACAGTCTTGTGCAAGAAGCTCATTTCCATTAAGAATTCCAATAATCTTTTACTGTTGCCTGCCAGTCTGAGGCAACAGATGTTCAGGTGTGACACAACCCTCACCCCTCTGAGAAAACAACAACGCCGCTTCATTTATCAAAGAAAATAACTTGTTATCTTGTTATGAGACATTATTTAATCAGAAAGGAATACTGAGTGTGAGGAAGCGCAAAAAAGATTGAAGGGGCAGTTCACTCCAGAATAAAAAAATACAGATTTTCTCTCTGGTCTGTAGTGCTATTTAGACTGCAAGAACTACTTTCTTTCTCCTGCAAAGAAAGTAGTTCCTCCTGAAACTGCTCGCAACAAAGTCTGTGGATTATCTTGAGTAACTGCATCAAGACTTGTGGAAAGAGAAACTTGTGTTGAATTATTCACAAAATTTTTGATTTAGGGGTGAACTGTCCCTTTAAGGAAAAATTCTCAACACTGTCTTTCCCACAGGAATTTAAAATCAAGCATGTAATTTATAGCTATTTGATGATATCTGCACATTTTGCAGAGTCTCGGCATGTGTTTTTGGTTAAAGTGGAAACAAAAGAGCTTCTTGGATATCATCCAACAAACTGAAATGTAGACATTATTTTAATCCATGAAAGAATGTAGTTTATGACCAGCAAATGAAAAAAAGGAGCATGACTAGATCTACAGTATGTGGCATTCACTGCAAAAATGAAAAAGCTGAGAAAACTCAAAATTTCAGGGCGACTTACAGCGATGGATTTTTGAGTTTGAACTCAAACTCTTATGTTTTGAAACGATTTTTTTGCCAACAACTAATCTTTTGTTGAAGTAATTTACTTTTTTCTCTAGATAAACTTGAATCTTTAAGTTTTAGAAACTCAAAAAACTTAAACCAGCACATAATTATAAAATATAAAAGTGCACAGAGCATTGATAAATGTCAATCACAAGAATTAAAAAAAATTAAAAAAAAATTAATTGAGACATACATGTATGACGTTTGCTCGGGGGACTGCTATGATTGGTGGAATTCATAGGAAGTTGAAATGATTGGCCAAATTTGTGGAAAAAGTTGTAGCGATTGGACAAAATTGCAAGGTCGAGCAGAATTCACTGAGATTGGTTGAACTGGCATTAATTGTTGCGATCACAACATTATAACTTTCTGGAGGGACTGGTTAATAATTTTCAATTACAACCACTTAATTTAAGCTCAGTCGGGCTGTGTACTGGCAAAGAATCTGGTGATATAGAGGTCACAATTCAATATATTGCGATATATCTGACATTGTAAGCATGATGATATATTGCTATTTTTTAAATCTAATTTTAAGACCACATGTATAGCATTTGAGTTAAAAAAAAGTATTTTTTATGCAGTCAGGACAGAGAGGGTAGGTAACAGCACTATCTAGCAGTTGGGTGTTTAAACACAACATAAAATTAACCACTGCCACGAATCTTTGCTTTTATCATGATATACGATAGAACTGATACAATATCACAAAAATATAATATCGCCATACTCGATATTTTCCATATTTTCTTGCACCCCATTTTTTTTTGGAGCGTCTAAAACTCAAAGATTCAAGTTTATTTAAAAATGAAAAGTAAATTATCTCAAAGATGATAGATCGGCAAAACGTTTTAAAGTTAAACTCCAAACTTCAGAGTTTGTGTTTGGCTCAAAAAATCTATTGCAATAAGTTTCCTGAAAGTTTTGAGTTGTCTCCACTTTTGTTTTTGTTTTTTTACAGTGTTCTTACAGTGCAAAAGTAAAGCAGGTACACTGGCAGATAAGGAAAACGGTTTACTTTCTTTAAATACAAATATATAATTTCATGTTTTTACAAATACTATTTACAATTTCATGTATGAAGTGTTTACAGAGAGAATAAACTGCCATTCTGCCACCTTCTCATTTCTCCCCCCCCTTGCGCTCTGTGTTCCTGGCTGTGGGATCATCACTCCCTTTGAGTTTATATGGTGGCTTTAAGAAAAGAGCCAGAGAAGAGGGGGAGGAGAGCATTTCAGCACATGGCGTCCACAGCCATGCTTGTTATTTGTTCAGACAGTCAGGTTCAGTTCTTGTTTATCCAGCTTGCCCTTTTGTCAAACCCTGACCCTCAGTTTGGCATGCATGTGTGGCTATAAAGCTGAGGAGAATACAAATGCTGTAAGAACCTATAGCTACTCACGGTGCTACTTACCTATCACATGAAAACAGGTAATAATACACACATTAGTCCCAGCAACAGTTATTCTACACAGTGGTCTCTCCATGTTTGCTATTCGTCAGCCGTGTGTAGAACTTGTGCCAGGAGTGTAAAGTCTTTCCAGACCAGATCCAGAAACCAGAGGTGATGCCCACTATCAGAGTCATCAGGTACTTGATCATGTAGACAGTGAAGTCTGGAGTCATGCGGGGCCCCGTCTGCATGGGGCAGGGGATGGCCAGGCCCCTGCAGTTATGGCTGACCCAGCTGCGCTCCCAGTGGGTGCGGAAGGCCTGCTCGTAGAAGAAGCAGGCGATGACGATGGTGGCGGGGACGGTGTAGAGCACGCTGAAGACCCCGATCCGCACCATGAGTCGCTCCAGCTTCTCCGTCTTGGTGCCGTCGTGCTTCATGATGGTGCGGATTCTGAACAGCGAGACAAACCCGGCCAACAGGAAAGAGGTCCCGATGAAGAGATAGATGAAGAGAGGGGCCAACACGAAGCCTCGCAGAGGGTCCAGGTTGCTGAGGCTGACGAAGCACACGCCGCTGAGCATGTCGCCCTCGATCTGCCCGATGGCCAGGATGCTGATGGTCTTGACGGCCGGCACTGCCCAGGCCGCCAGGTGGAAGTACTGAGAGTTGGCCTCGATAGCCTCGTGGCCCCACTTCATACCTGCCGCCAGGAACCAGGTGAGGGACAGGATGACCCACCAGATGGAGCTGGCCATGCTGAAGAAGTAGAGCATCATGAAGAGGATGGTGCAACCTTCCTTTTTGGTGCCCTGGACGATGGTTTTGTAGCCATCCGGGCTGAAACTGTCATTGCACACCACCCTGTCCCCCAGGAAGTAGCCAGCTATGTAGGCTATGGAGACCATAGTGTAGCAGCCAGACAGGAAGATGATTGGTCGCTCAGGGTATCTGAAGCGCTGCATATCGACTAAATATGTGGTTACAGTGAATAATGTAGATGCACAACAAAGCACAGACCAGACCAGGATCCATATACGTGAGAAATGAATCTCTCTGTCGCTGAAAAACATAGTCCCACCGCTCCTGGAGGGCTCACAGGGAGCTCCACAATCCTTCTCATCTAGGAACTTATAATTCAAATACGGGGGGACTTTGAGAACAGGCGGGCAGCGGAAAGGCCTGTCAAGGACCATGGGGATGTCCGGGGTGCCCGGGACGGGCACGATGGGTGGGACGGTGGCGGCGGAGGAATCGTTCTGGCCCACGCAGATCTGCCCGTCCCCGAGCACGGGGAAGTTCTCGCAGCGCAGTCGGTCCGGCCACTGGAAGCCGAACTTGTTCATGAGAGCCTCGCAGCCCTGCTTGGCTCTCTCGCAGATCGACCTGCAGGGAGGAATGGCCTTCTCCAAAACGGTGCACACGGGCGCGTACATGGAGCACAGGAAGAATTTCAACTCCGGCGAGCACTGTACCTTCACAAGAGGGTAAAACTGGTGCACCTCCAGCCCTGCGTCCTCCTGGTTGTAGTGGCCCACTAAGTTTGGCATGATGGTCTGGTTGTAGGCGATGTCCGTGCACAGAGGGATTGAAATGGGCTGACAGAATCCATGCTCCGGGACCACTATTCCATTGTCCCCTTGATACTGGGCTGATAAGAGCAAAGGCAGCAGGAGTGTAACAGACCAGCCCAGGCAAAAACTCATCTTCCCAAAGTTTAAGACAGCAACTTTAGCCCGACGAACTTGTTGTAAAATTCTTTGGTGGTTCTCATCGATTCTGCAAACAATTCTTGAGTAACTTTCTAAAGTGAAAATTCAGGTAGTGAAAAGCAGAAAGCTGCTCTCTTTCAGCTTGGTCTCCGCTTTGAACACTGCTGGCTGACTTTTTTCTTTTCGACAACTCCGATTCTTTCACCACTGTCAAAGTAGCTGCAATAACAAGTATGACTTCCGGTTTTGGCTTTCAAAATAACACCCTAATGGCGACCATAAGATATTTGAAGAATTGTTTTGCCCATATAGGCTACCAACATAGAACAAATATTTCATATAGCCTAATAAACGACTAATATTTTCTTTCTTTCTTTCTTTCTTTCTTCCTTCCTTCCTTCCTTTCTTTCTTTCTTTCTTTCTTTAATTACATTAGTCCAAAACAAAACAACACAATTTGTGATTTTACAAATGCAACAGTGATTGAGACTGGGACACAATAAACAAGTATAGACAAAAAACAAAAAAACAAGTGACAAATCTTCTTGGGATATGTGTTTTAATACGTGTGTATAAAATATATACAACAACAATAACAACAACAACAACAACAACAACAAAAGAACAACAACAACAATAACAATGATAACAATAATTTCAATATGATGCATCACAGACCACGTTAAATGCAGCATCATTCACGAATACTCATTGTAAGTGGACGGCGTTATCGATTTTAATAAGACAATGTTCTCGCTCACTTTGGCAAAGTATATGCTTTTATTTTGAAGGAGATATCGCTCGTGTACTGGTTGTATGTTTGCAAACTTGACTCCACAGCTGGATTGCGTGTTCCGACCAGACTTTCAAGAGGAGGAGGTAGACTTTTCCCACACGGCGCACAGTAATTAGTCCATGTCATGTTCATATTCCTCAGGAAAATTTGATCAATTATTCGATCAGTCTGTCAAAGTATATGTATGAATGTATGTATGTAATTTGGTAAATTGCACTTTGTACTTTGAATTTGAACTGAATGTAAGCTACTTTAATTAAACTGAAGCGAAAAAAGCTGTAACCTATTATATTAAAATATAAATATGAAATAAAAAAAAAAAAACCTCAAATTAATAATGCAATTATTAATTAATAATGAAATTATTAATTTACAATGCGACGGAAAAAGAATAAAGGCAAAAGATAATATTAAAATACAACAACAACAACTACTACTACTATAATAATAATAATGACAACATGGACACATTTCATTTCCTCGAATTTATAACATATAAATCATTTCCACTGCTGAAAGATGTATTCAGATCTTTTACTAAAGAAAGTACAAAGACCACACTGTGAAAATACTCAACTACACTTGATACTGCTGCATTAATGTGTATGTTGCATTTTACGGTTGAGCTCATTTTAACTACTTTATATACTGTTAAGCAGTTTAATGTGTAGAAATGCATCATATTCTATAAGATCATTATATCGTCACTGTCCTGTGAGACCAACAATCTCTAAAAAGTCAACTTTTTAGAGGTTGTTTGGGGTTAGGGTATGAAAAATTGTAATCTGAAGTAACTAGTAACTAAAAGCTATCAGACAATAATGATGTAGGACTATATTTGCCTCTGAGATGTAGTGGACTAGAAGTATGAAACAGGGATCGCATAAAATGTAAATGTTCAAGTAAAGTATAATTAACCCGAATTTGTACTTAAGTACGGTACCTGAGTAAATGTACTTAGTTACATTCCACCACTGACTCCATGTTGGCATACTGATAGGACCACCTGTGCTATAATGCTATGACACTATGGCCTGGCCTAAAAGTATGGGGGATGGTACTGTATGACAACAGCTATTGCTATGGGCTTGCAGATCTCCACCTTGATTGGACCAAAAACAGAATCCTCTGATTGATCAGCCAATGTGCGCTCAGCTCGCGAGGACACTGACGAACGTCTCTGGGGTCCGGCTGAGGGGGTCACGAGAGCACTTGAGGATAACTGGGCGGCAGTGGAAAAAGAAACTGTCAAACTCCAGTTGCTTTACTCACTGAGGTAGGTTAGCACATAACTTTGTTTATTAAGGCGACGTTGGCAAAATTTGACGGGTAGGGAATCACTTTTAATATGGGCGAAAGTTTGGTCCAAATTAGCCAGGGCCGCATCGCCAAATTGTTAGCTTAAATCAGGAAATTAACGGCTAAATTAGCTAGTTAGCAAGTTGATTTGCTGTCCTTGAAATGGCAGTTAGCTAGCTAATAATTTCTATGGTGATCCCAAAACTCATATATAAGCTATATTCACAAAAGGATATATCTGTATTAACAATGAGTGCCTTGTGTTATTTTTCAGAGGAGTAATGGAGTAAAGAATCAGGTTAAGTTCAAAGGAGCTCATAATGGCATTTGACGGGCATCAGAGCACGTTTGCAAATTCACTGTTTTCCACATACCATCGTCAGGTAAGACATAATTTTATAGCTGAAGTCATGTCATATTTGTAGCAGCTATAGACCTGTGTGAGGGGTTATAATAAGGCAATTAATTGTGGAAAACTGTTGAATCATCTATCCAGTGATGGAATGTAACAAAGTATATTTGCTCAAGTACTGTACTTAAGTACAAATCCGAGGTACTTCTACTTTATTCGTGTATTTCCAATATATTTTGCTAATGACCATGTCCACAGCATTACGTTGCTTAGCTTGCTACGCTGGTACTCCATCAATAAATACCTAATAAAACCCCACTTTGGTTTTTTTTTTGTTTTTTTTTTTAAATCTGGACTATGCTTTGAAATATTTTGATGATGCAACTTTTCCCCCCATAAGTCTTGTTATTTGCACCACTTTGCTTTGTTTGAGGGAGAAAAATACAGTCATAATTTTTATATTTTTATAAACATAAGTTTTTTCAGTTGATCTTTAGCTTAAGTAAAGGTATAATATGCAACATTTTCTCTAAAAACAAAAAAACAAAACAAAAAAACAAAGCATAGACTGATGTAAACACAGCTCCTCTAAATCATCACTTATGACCCTGCCCTCTGCCTGTATTTCATTATTTTCTGATGTTTGGCTATACTCAGGATGCTTCTGGGCTTCAGCCTGTTTGGCAGTGGTCTGTAGCTGTCAGCCAATACAGCACGTAGTTTTTGAGGTTGGGACTCTATAAAAAAACACACACAGCAGACTGAGGATCGTTTGGGCTGTATTCGCACAAAATCCGGCGTTGTGCAGAGGCGTGTTTATTTGTGCTTTAGAACATAACCGCTGTGAAACAATCAGAACATAACGATTTACTGTATGTCTTTCGCCCTCTTTCTCAGAGGAGGGGCCAACTTTGAATGGTGCGTTTACGGACAGTGGTGCAGATTCTACCTTTAACTTTTGCTTTTCTCTCTTTCAGGCCAGTGTAAATGTTGGTGGTGGAAACAATGGTAGTGTGGTATTGCCGTTTTCCATCCCCAGTGTCTCACAGCAGGAACAGGACACAGCGTCCTACGTGCCCTGGTCTCACAATGCTCATGATGATCCGTATGGCCTTATCAGTTGTACCCAAAGCAGCACTGAAAGCAGGTATTCAGTTTTAATAATGTTCAGGATTAAGTGTGTGATTATTCATCTGTGCATTATCCCAAGTGTACTTCAGTTGTGTTAGACCACCACATTGCTTTTCCATCTAATCAAATTTTTTATTCAGAGGTAGTTAATTATACTGGATACGTTATTGTGGAAGAAACACAAAGTTTAAAGCCATACTGTTAAATTAATGTGTTTTCAAACAGAAAAGAGCAGTCAAAGCCTCTGGAAACTCATTCTGTCCATGTAATTTAGGGTCTCGTACATAATAGTAAGCATCTAAAAAGTATTAGAAATAAGATTTAATCCAAATCAAAATATTGTCTTTTAAGTTTCAAACCAGTCATAAAAAAAAACACGCCAGTTGCTGAGTTGTTCCACTCAAATGGGTGTGACAAAACTTCTCTGTAACCTCTTGTTTAATATGCATCTCTGAGTCTGTGCCAACTCAGCAACAGGAAGCTGAAGTTGTTATATCGTTCCAAACTCCTTTGACACAAACAGCAATTTTACCTCGCAGAAATCATGATCATTTAGAACATTTCCACTGCTTTTCCTCACCGTCAGACAACCTTCTCCGACAGGGAACTGCGGCCACTGTCTACACTCTTTTCACGGCTACCAAGACACCATTAAAAAAACAAACAAAACAAAAAACAGTAATTTTACCTCACAGAACACAGGAGTTGCTGGTCTACCCTTTGCATTGATCCAGGGCAGGTAGAATTTGTTCAGATCTAAACTAACATGTTAAAACACAGAAGTCACACAATAATACAAACAAACTAACAGATCTGGACAGTGGTGGACCAAACTCCTGTGTAAAATTAATGTTTTTCCTCCAAGGAGTCTGGCAGCCTTGGAGAGGGCATAGATGGCGGCTTCAGTTCCCTGTTGGAAAAGGCTCTCTGAAGGCAAAGTAAAGCGGTGAAAATATGCAAAATATGGTTTAACCGATATGCTTTTGTCTGCAGTGGTCCACAAGCAGCAGTACATTGCTTAGCTTCTATGATTTTGGAACAAGGTTTTCTAATAGTTGTGAAGTTTATTTTCACTCAGATCTTTCTGGATGCTTCATAAGAAACAACTTTGGTATCATATGTGCATTGCTACTATTTAAAGCCTCTTTGCCCAACACTTTAAGAGTGAAATTTAGTGGATGTGTTTTCTTTTCCTTGAAGGAAACCCACTGATAAAACTGATTGTGACGGGGAGATTGATCTACAGGGCCTAGTTTCAAATATTGTGGATGAAGCAGATTCACAGGATGGCTATTACATTGAAGGGTATGTCTAGGTTTAATGTTTTTATGTTGTATGGTTGAGTATATGTATTGTATGATTTATAGCCGTGACACCATTGAGTTGAACAACCAAAAATATCTAATATTTTTAGTTGTAATGCGTATTAAAAAACATGAACATTCTAGTTTTATATATGCTTACATTAAAGAAAATCATTCATTCATCTTCTAGGGGCCTACCTACATGTAATCCTGTCTGGTCTCCAAAGACATTGAGAGAGGAACTGCTACAGTATTTTAAATCAGAGGCTAAAACGCAGCATAACCCTACCTTTCCTTCAAACTATGTATCCCGAGAGGCTTTAAGTAAAGCACAGGGACAGTCAGTGGACAAAGATGTTCAAGACTTTTGTCAACCGTCCAATGGCCCTGCTACCAGTCATCCGTGGTTTTTTAATTTGCCTAACGGAGACAGGGACAACTATACCCTCCGCCCTCAGAAACTCCCACCAGGTCTGCCAATGCCCAACACAGGAAACACCTACCTGCCACAGGTACAACAAAGAAAATTTGACAACAAGCCAGCTGATAAAGACAGAGGGAACAGTCAGCCTTTGAATAACTTCCCTGACCTCAGTGATGTCTTTAGACCTCAGTCTGAAATGAACAGCTCATGCCTTCATCCTTGTTATGAAGACCACTTCACCCACAGCAGCGCAAAGCTCACCAGTAGTGAGCAGTACGTGCCACAAGACATTAACCAACTGGTCAGCAGTTTTCAGTCGTTCATGGCTGGTGAGCAGGATAGCTTATGTCGTGGAGACTTTCCAAACATGCACAGGCAGACAGTGGGCAGGCACCATGAAGACAGCATTTTTGAACAATGGAAAATCACCAGTCCCACAATGTCAACACAAAGTACTCCTACAGTGCAGACCCCAAAACAGCTGCTGGGAGAATTTGGGACAGTGCACATGGAAAGACATGGAGGACTGAGGAACCAAGCATTTAAGTGTGATGCCTTTCAAGATCTACCTGGTTTCAGCCCTCAAAACACAGAGTACTTCATCCAACCAAAGCCATTCTCTGGATCTTTTAACCTCCCAAACCAATACCAAAACAAGATGTACAGAGAGAACGCTTCACTCCCCATCAGCATGAGCAAGAACCATTATTCAAAGCATCACATGCAGCAGGGCCAGATGCAGAGCAAGCTCAAGTCACAGATACAGAAGGAAAAGAAGAGGATGAATGTGTCTGGCTTTCTGGGAGACGGCTTCTCTACAAGACCCCTAACCAACTCTAACATGAGAGGGGGAGATAAGAAACAAGCCCTCTCACAGAACCCGTACTTCGACCACATGGGGGGCATGCAGTATCAGAGATTTAATGGAGAAAACAGCATGGTCTTTGCAGGGAATACACAGCAGCTCATGCCTCACATGTATCCTGTAAATGACCCCAGAAGGCCCACCAGCGTGCCCACCAGCTGCTCTAACTTCAGTTCTAGATCCACGCTGCCCTATGAAAGTGGTGCTCCTGGCATGGATATAGGCGATATGATGTCAGCCAATGAGTCTGCAGCTTTCAACTCCTATGTCAGTGACACGATGTCCCGCAGAGGAGAGAGCACTTATCATGGCATGGCCTCAGCCATGACACCTTCAGTGGTGATGAATCAGGGAGGACCTGTGATCCAGCTCTACTTCTACCTGGACAAGTGTTTGGAGCAGTGGAGGCATTTGGAGAAGGAGAGAAAGAGGGTAAGCTTTTGAAACCTGATTTTGCAGAGTTTGCGTCATTTCCAGCCTTTTTTAAAAACAAAAAACATCATATTCTTGAGTATTTGTCAGAGCTGCAATGATTAATCTATTATGAATTGATTATTACATTAATTGTCAGCTATTTTGGTAATCAATTCATTGGTTTGAGTAAATTTTAAAGAAAAAAAGTCAAAAATTCTTCGATTTCTGCTTCTCAAATATTTCTGGTTAATCTTTATTCTGGTTATTCTGGAATATTTCTGGTTTCTTTACAACAGTAAACCGAGGATGTTATCTTGGCTTTTGGAAACACTGATCAACATTTTTCATTTTTTTGTGACAGTAGACCAAACAACTAATTGAAAATAATGGACAGATTAATCAACAATGAAAGTAATCGTTATTTTTAATTTTAGTTTAGGTCTAGCACTTTACTGTCTGTGTCCACCACACTGCAGTTTCACCATGGTGGAAGGAAAAATATTGAGACCAGCTATTGGCAACCACTCAATATTAGCTTTGAATCAGTGGTAAACTTATTGTATTTTTATTTAGTTACACACACACATTGACACCCTCCTACACATACAAAATGGATATTATTACAATTAGGGGTGTCACGATTCTCCAAATCCACAATTCAATATGACCTTTGATTTTTAAGGTCACAGTTTGATTTGATTTTTCAATTTATTTATTAAATTTATCACTGACACTTATGTCATTGTTAGACTATTGAGTCTTGATTTGTAAAGATCAACAGATCATTGGTATTATGCCCTGACAACTGACATTTACATTTTGTGCCAGATGCCACGTGTACTGTAGGCGGAAAATGGAGAGAAAAAAAAATATTGGGAGCACTACTGATTCTGCATTTTGATTTGATTCTTGAAATTTAAAGTTCATCATTTAACTGACTGCCAGTGTCTTAATATGGCCTCTACCAGTCAGTAAAAAAAAGAGAAGATAACATCTGATCACTGTGTCTGAAAGAGACACAAACATTTTAAAACTACATTTATATTCAGATGAGCACGGCAAATTATAACAATAATTTTCATTTTTGTTAGCGAGGGAGTTGGGATCTGTTAGGCTGAATTAGAAAAACATAAAGAAGAAAATACCTTTTTTTTGTTGCAGTTGTGTAAATGTTTGGTTGTCATGTTCTCACTTATTTTTCTTTTAATTATAGACAGAGGTCATCCTTGCCAAGACATTTCCTGGGAAGAGGACCGCCGCAGTGACCAGCACTAACCTACCCAAAACTCCACCAAACCCCACAAGAGTTGACCACCTCATCGTTAACCAGATGAGAGAACAAGCAAGGGTGAGACCCTGAATTGATTGCTTCTATACTGCCATCTACAGGTGAATCCTGTCTCAGCATCCTTGTTATGTTCTGAAGGTGATATCTGCAGCTTTGTTTTGCACAGCAGTTGTTTCCTGAAGGTTTGTTTAATTTTGTTTAGTTTGGACCCTGAATATACTGACATACAAAGTAATAATTATTATAAAAGGGAATGATTTTATTTATGAAGCACTTTCTAAAACTCATTGTTACAAAGTGCTTCACAGCATGTAAGGCTTCAAAAAGGCAAACAGGCAAACATGTTAATCTTTTGAAATGTGTTGTTGCTATATTAGCTATTTCTAGTTATGTGTGTGGCTCATTAATGAGCACGGTGTCCTCACAGTAAGAGGTTCCAGGGTTCAAATCTTGGTTTGAGGTATTTTTGTGTGGCGTAGATCTGCCAGAATTTTCCACAATCCAAAAATAACTACTTATTGGAGTGCAAACTAACATGATCCAGCTCTTTTTCTTTTACTTTTGATTCTAAATTTACTCCAGTAAAAAGTTGAACTTCTTTTTATAAAGAATTTACTCTATTTTAACATACATAGAACTGGGCAATATATCAATATTATATCAGTATGGTGATATGAGACTAGATATAGCCTTTTATTGCTATATTGTGATATGGCAGAATTATCATCTTTTCCTGGTATTAAAAGCTGGATAAAAGTAAAGTGATGTAATTTTCTGAGCTTAAATTAGTTGCTCTATTATTTGCCTTTAGCCACGAAGTCATCATAGTAGTGTCAAAAATATTGATTTAACGATAAATAGAAATGCTTTCAATTCTTATTTTCCACTGCACTGATACACTACCAGATGCACTATTATAAACTTAACTTAATTTGTTAGTTAGTTGTTTAGTCGACTTTCAAAGATCTAAAGAAAATAAAATAATATTTCTAAAGGGTTAAGTTTCTCATTGTCATGTTATATCTTTGAATATTTATATATTAATTAAAATGTTAAATTTATGCCCTCAATGTCAATTTTTCCTTATGGTACTGAAAATAATTCTGAATATTGCTATTTTTCAAGGTACTGTATCAAAGTTAGAAATTCAAGTATCATGACAACACTACATTATATCCACATTACTGATGATCATCGAAAACCTCATTGTGATAAGAATTTGTGAAGGCACCAATACTCAATCAACTCAATCCTACAATATTATCGCAATACCAATATTGAGGAATATTATGATATTAGTTTCTGTCCATATTGCCCAGCAGTAATGGAAAATGTGTACATTGAGATACATACATCATATAATATTAGTAGCCTAAAAATATCAAGAAATTAAGGTATATCACCACTTTTTGAAATATTAAATGAATTATCTATTTTTTAAAAAAGCATACACAAAAGCATAGGTACTCCACAAAGTAAACTTTTGCTACTGTTTTGTTGTAGTAACATATGTGGAATAACACATTAAGAAATCCATTAATAAAAGACGGACTGGGGAACATCAGGGTTCATTATGTTGGTGTGTTGCAGGTGGCGAGCCTTCTGGACAGAATAGAGTGTCTGTGCAACATCCCCCTCCATAGCAGCATCCACACAGCACTGAACAGGCATCATATGGCTATTTGCATCACCCAGGCGAGACGCAAGGAGGAGATTGCCAACATGTCCAAACACCAGCGGCAGAGAGCTCATTTCACAGAGGACAGAGGTAACTCATATCGCAACTGTAGGCCTGTGTTCCCCTCCCTCTCAAATGTTGCCGGTGCTAACTCACTTCTGTTTCATAGACACGCTGCTGCTGGTCATCGCACTGAAGGATCTAGCTGCTACCACGAGGAAGCTCCGCACAGCCCTGTGGTGTGCTCTCCAGATGACTTTACCGCAGCCTGTCAAGAGGCAGGACCACCATGTTGACAAGGAGGCCACAGGCACGGAGAGGTGCACCACTCCATTTGAGGGATACTCTTTTAAGTTATAATTCAGCAGGGAACAAGCATGAGTTAAAGGTCTTGATTATATTTAAAGCACACCACCACACGCCCTGACTATAAATTCTGCATAACAGGGTGATTTAAAAAACAAACAAACGTGACCTGCAAATCTATAGAGATATTTTACCTGCAACACAGTGATCATTGCAGAATATGAGATGAGAAATTTGAAGCTTCATGACAGCTGCACCTTTTGGCACTCAGGAGCTTCAGGTGGCTGACGTTTGTTGTGCAGGAATTGCATGAAATGTGATTTATCCTGCTGCATCCTAACTTCATTCATTTCATTTAATTAGTGTCCGTTCCAAATTAATGTGAATCTTGCTCTATCACCGTTGTATTTAAAGGCACTATTTATGAGGAAGATTTCAGTGAATTTTTCGTTGTTTAACTTATTTATTGAACTGTAGTGGAACCTCAGTTCTGGGTATTCTAAAGCAATAATTGAATCATAAAGGCATAAGTTTAAAATGAACATGCTAAACATTAAAATGTTTCCTGAAATGTTCCAATTAATTTCTGCAGCTTCAGTTTATTTTATTTAACTTCATGCTGTAATCAGAAGTTTTATCTATATGCAATTTGGTGAAGATACTCAAATTTCTAATAAAAAAAAAAAAAAGTTCCATGTTTTAAATTTAAAAATAATCACATTAGAAACATACATTATTAACAAATATCATTCCTATCAGTGAAATGTAACATATACAAGTTAAAAAATAATTCTCTTATTTCAGTTTAGTCTTTGAAGACTTGTTCTATATTTTTTTCTGAAATGTTCCAATTAATCTCTGGAACTTTTATTTTCTTTTTTCTGTTAACTTAACATTATAACAGTTGTATCTGCCATTTGGTCAAAGATTTGAACTGTTATAAAACACACTGAAACTTAAAAAGTTAAGTGTTTTAAATTTAATTGTATTAATTATACTTTTTATCTGATAATTCTCACACAGTGTTATACAATATTATTCTTATCAGTTAGACAGTTTGTCAGAGCAATGGACGTTGATTCTCAAGAAGCATTACTCTGTAGTACTCCTCTCACAGTGCTTTGTGAATATGACTTGCTCCAGTTCAATGTTCATGTTGTATTTTTTTTTTGTTGTGACTTGTACTATCAACTGAAAATTTAAAAATAAAGCAGTTCAAATTGCTGAAAATGTTTTATTAATTTAAAAAGATGATGAACCTCATTATAAACATTCAAATGATGGTACATGACATATTTGAGGTATAATTTAGCAACCACTCCTCTGTTCTTATGCTCAGACAAAATGCATAGACAGTAAAACCAACACCTAAAGTACTGAAATGAAACAAAATTTGACATGAACACTCACCTTTACTTTAGAGGTTGTGCAGATGTGAAAGGCATTTGCAAGATATTGGCACAGAAACTCTGTGGACTAAGTTGCTTTACAGGCATTTTAAGCTCGGTCAATCCAACTGTTTTTCTTGCGTATACTATGATAATTTCAATACTTTTTGATCAACAACATGAAACTGACTCAATCAAAATCATCATCATATGGAGATTTGCAGCTTTATTCCTAGACAACATCCTCCTGTATCTGCTCATATCAGCATCTAAGTAAAAACAAATTGATCCTGGACCTGCTCAACATTCAGAACACCGCTCTCCACACAAATGGAAAGTTAACAAGGAGGGTCTGATGAAGACATGTTGACTTACTGAAGGTGCCAATGAGGTTAGAAAGAGGCAATGAACGTTGTGTTTCATTTTTGTCTTGTAGCAAAATCTTTTCACATACAAAGTGTCCTTTCTCTTGCTTTTATCTCTTGCGTTCCCCTTTCTGTGTACGCTTCTTCTCCTTCTCTTTTCTGTCTAGTTTGGCCAGTTTGTCCTTCTCCCGCTGCATCTTGTCCATTTCCTTCTTCTTCTGAGCGTCCTCGCGAGCCTGGTCCCGCTTTTGCTTTTGTCTGTTCAGCACCTCTTCCACGTTGGTGTTCTTAAACAGGGCTGATACGTTTAGTGAAGGACAGCTGGATGAAATCAAGAGGACTTTGCTAATTTATCATTCATACATATGACCACCATGGAGGTATAAATGATAGGCGCAGCATATGGTGCAGCTGGGGTTATGCAACTATTGCATCATTCATTCATGTTGCACTACAGGAGAAACCTGTAATATATTTACTATAATAAATCATAAAATGACCATGATATGAGATTAAGGAAACATGCTAAATTGAAATACTCCCTTCTGTGACAACAATGCGATGGACTTATTGGCACTTATTGGTCAAATTATAATGTTGTTCGTCTTGTGTTCCTGCTGCAGCCACAGTGTCCTCCTTTGACGTTTCTATTCTGGTCAAATTGTATTATTGTTTAACATTAATTAGAGTTCAAATTAATACAGATTATTTGCAGAATGAATGTCTGTTCATAAGTTGTAAGACATCATTAATAATCTTTTAGGAGTAGATGTTTTTAACGGTTAAATTGAGTGAGATTTAATGGAGTCTACTATCCTGAAAACAGAAGCCCACTGCTTTGAAAATACACACTCAGTTTTTTTGGTGACTGCCTGCTTTCTGCCTGCCAGACTCCATTAACATATTGCTCAATTTAGCTGTTATAAACATCTACGCCTTCTACAAGATTACAAATGATTTCTTATTGCTCATAAACAGACACTCATTCAGTGAACATTTGGCATTAATTTGAACTCTAATTTCCATGAGGAGGGCATACTAAAACAGATATTTTGGACACTGGCTGTATTTCAACTTGTGATTTTTCCATGATCTCCGATGACATATCATGGTCCTTTTGTGATTTATTACAGTAAATATACAGCATTACATATTGCTCCTTTAAGTAAACAACTGCATTAAGTGTCATTTTAAACAGCCTGTAACCATAAACAACTTTAGAAAGGATACATTTATCATTTCCAGTGAAGTTATTTCCACTTGTTTGCTCCTCTTCTTCAGCTTCAGTGCTTTTGTCAAGGAAAGAACTGACATCTTGAGGATCATGACTGAAAGGAACAATCAATATTTGCCGTCTTCTCATGAAAATTTTCATGGGCGGCCTCACTGCACGGTCAAAGAAACATTGGTAATTGAAGCAAAACACACGGGCAGTTCTAGCATTACAATTTGCAAATTCAAGGATATTCCTCTTCGTCTGTTACGTTCGCGTATTGAGCAAGGAGGGCTTCTTTCCTCTTCTTTGACTCCTCGTCCACCTCCTTTTGTTTCACCACAATCTGAGCCTGTTTTTCTATCATACTGGCGATGGCCTGGACCTCAGCTACACAAAATGAAGGTCAGAACACATCCAAACTGTCAATAAAACATAATAACATCTAGTACCTTTACTTACAAAAGAAATTCCTGCTTTTCACTGTCAGTATGAATGTACATTAACAGAAGGAGCCATGAGGGTACCCACGAGAGCTGGAGGCTTCAGACAGTATACAGATCCTTATGGTTATGTACGCAGTAAACACTCTCTTTCCAGTAATAACACTAACAAAACAAACTCAGAGGAAATTACTCTTTTGCATAAACATTTTTTCAGACCATAAAAAAAAAACTTTCTGCAGTCTCAGGAACTGTTTTTGTTTATTTTTCTTTTTAGGATGTTAATCTCTTCCCGAGACTTAAGTGTCTTGCACTCTGCTCCAAGCTCAAAGCAAACGATTTCAAGCTCAAAGAGCGAATTCCTCTGTATGTTTAACTAGTATGGAGAACAGACTCAGTAGCAAGCTGTCTTTGCTGTTTAGTCAAGATTTAAATGAGTTGATGAGCCTGCTGGCTTGATTTGGAATGCTTATATGAATTCGTATGACTATATATTTGCACAAGTTTGGACTGCATGGTATTTTTTTTTTATCTTGCTCAAATGTTTGTTGATTTAAAGTTACATAATACCTCTGTATTACTGCATGTGGATGTTCTGCAAGGTTAGCCCAGATGCTGCCAACCTTGATAACTGATTCCCCAAGGGAAGCAGAAATTTTATTCTTACTGACGAGGTTTCGTGGGAGAAAAAAAACAACCTTTACATTTCAATGAGATTGTTACGTAAGTTACATAACTACCATCATCAGCTGCTCTTTTGGCTGCTGATCGGCTGTGCCACTCCGTCCACTGCCTGATGATCTGTTTGCAGACATCTTCCACTGTGTCCTCATCCTGCACACAAAGGACAAGTAGTGGTGAAGTTAAAGTAACAGCTCATTTTAAATACTCAGCAGCTGACTATCAAACCATGTAATTAAAAGCCATGCATCAACATAGCCTGCTAATGCTTCACAGATGAGCCCCTACAAGACAACATCACCGCAAGGCTGCAACTAAGGATTATTTTCACTGTTGATTAATCTGTTAATCATTTTCTATATTAATCAATTAGTTGTTTGGTCTATAAGATGTTTGAAAATGGTGTTTCCCAAAACACAAGATCCATCCTCAAATGTATTTTGTCCTGAAACCAAAGATATTAAGTTTACTGTCCTAAAAAAGAAAAGAAACCAGACAATATTCACATTAAAGAAGCTGGAATCAGACGATTCTGACTCCTTTCTTTAAAAAATTACTGAAACCGTTTAATTGATTTAGGGCTGAAACTATTATTCGTATCATCAATTAATCTGTCCATTATTTTCTCAATTAATCGATCAGTTGTTTGGTCTAAATAATGTTAGAAAATAGTGAAAAATGTAGATCAGTGTTTCCCAAAACCCAAGATGACATCCAAAAAGGTCCTTAACCCAAATATATTCAGTTTACTGTCATAAAGGATTAAAGACACCAGAAAATATTCATATTTAAGAAGCTGGAATCAGATAAGTCTGACTTTCTCTTCTTAAAAAAAATGCTCAAACTGATTAATCGATCCAGGCCTGAAACTATAGATTATTTAGCCTGGATCCAGACCTTCAGATCCACCAACTCCACTAAGTTGGCTGCTTCTCTGTGTAACAAGTTCACAATTCAGTCTGATATCAGGTTAACGAGTATTTACATTGTCAATTAATCTGTTGATTATTTTCTCGATTAATTGATTAGTTGACTGGTCAAAAAAAAAAAAAAAACGTTAGAAAACGGTTAAAAATATCAATCAGTGTTTCTGAAAGCCCAAGATGACGTCCTCAAATGTCTTGTTTCTGCCTAATGTTACAACTCAAAGGTATTTAGTTTACTGTCATAAAGGTGTAAAGAAAGCAGAAAATATTCATATTTAAGACGCTGGTATCAGAATATCTTAGCATATTAATCGCTTATTAAAATAGCTGGCGATTAATTTAATAACTGATAAATACTCGATTCATTGTTGCAGCTTTACTCGCTGGATAAACTCACAGCCAGAACATGATGCATACAGTGATCTAATGTCTGGTTGAATATAAGAGGCTGAGACAGAGACAGTATTCAGTGTAACTGCCACATTGCGTGAGGAGGATATGAAAAAAGCCATGAACAGTTTGTTTTGAAATCATGTGAGTTCTATAACTGTTATTTCCTGTTAAGCTAATAACAGACTAACAGCTGGTAAACTGACATTTCGCCAGAGCTCATCGTGGCAGCTTGTCCTGTACAAATGGATAACCACTTGCCAATATGTATCTTTATCTTTGGATTTGGAGGTTCTTTTTTTAGCCGAATTTGTCAGCACCGAATGAAATTGTATTAGGTAATGATTATATGTAGCTTGGAGACCGACAGTGCTGATCAAGACCACACTTAGCTACAATTTTCAGATTTTTGAATGGGGTTTGGCGTGGCAGGAGAGAACAGCCCACTTTACTGCCCGTGGTATCTTTAAGGCCTTAGCTGAATAAACACTGTGGCGTCTAATTCCCTCCATATATGACAGCTGTTATTAGCGCTGTCACTTGGCACCGCCCCGGCAAACAAGACAGACAGCAACACATGAAGACACCCAGCCTCGGTGGCTGAGAGGGACATGCCGCTCTGAATATTCACCAGAAATGCGGATAAAATCCCTTGAAGCGCGTCCTCTTTCTCCTCGTCGTTCTCCTCTTCTTGCAGGACGCCTAAAATGTAAGCTCCATACACCTCACGGTCCACTTCTAACGAGTCCAGGCGATCATTTAGCCAGCTTTCAAACTCCCCGGCGTCTGTCGCGGGCGCAGCCATCTTGGCCCTTTGGGGTCTTTCGGTAGCGCACGGCTGTCCTTCGTCAGTGCCTGTCGAAAAAAGATGAAAAAACGGCACATTTTTGATCCAGATCCTGGCGAATGAATCACGCCGGCAGTCATTTATTAAAAAGTTAATAAACATGTTTAATAGCTGATGGACTGACGAAAATAACAGACAATTTGTAGTTGTCAAGTGCTAACACAAAAAACGTCAAGTCCCTCCCATTCAACCCTCATGTTTTGTAGCCGAGTTTAGCTAACTGTACATGTTGATCACAGGTTTTCTTAAGAGCTGGCATTGCTATTTTCTATTTTAAAGATATTTAGAAAATGAAAAATAGGTTTATTTATCATTTATTTCATTTATTTTTCTTTTAAAAGGTATTAGCTCACTCAAAACACTACATTATTTCTCAGTGAGAGTTTAGTCACTCACTAGTTATATTTCCTCCACTTTAATCTTCTACATTTTCAGCCATAAAGTAACATTCAAAACAAAAAAACTATTATTTATTATTGAAAAAGAAAATGCCCTGGTAACAAATCAGTGTAAATTTGGAACTACTGTATTTGTGAAAAACAAAATGTAATGTTATCCAGATGCCCCTGGCCACCTACCTCATGTGTAAAATCAAGAAAGATTAAATCGAAAGCAACTGGGCTTGTTCAAAAGTCTTTTCTGAAGACGTTTCGCCTCTCATCCAAGAAGCTTCATCAGTTGAACTGATGAAGCTTCTTGTTGATCAGTTTCATCAGTTGAACTGATGAAGCTTCTTGGATGAGAGGCGGAACGTCTTTAGAAAAGACTTTTGAACAAGTCCAGTTGCTTTCGATTTAATCTTTCCTGAGATTACAATGACCTGGACGAATGAGAACATTTACGGACTCGTGTAATATTTTTGTCCTTGAAATAGATTTTAAAAAATCCTTTGGTATGGTACACTCATCCCCTACATCAGGGGTTTGCAATCTTTTGTAATCTTCGGATTGTTAAAAAATTCTGAGGACCACTTTCCCAAACAAATGAGAAAACAATAACATAATATGACAACAAAAGGAGAAAAATAAACTGTGACCGGCTGTGACAAGATTTCACCACTGTGCTTTAACATGTTTGTCTCTGATGTGTTGTGATTGGCACGGTGTTATTCAAATGAACCTGGTCATTGAAATTATGCATTTTAATTTTGAGTTTTTCATTTACGTGCATTCTCAGGCACATTTAGAAATAAGAACACCTAGCTTTGTCAGTTTTTTCTTCACACTTGGAAGGGGAGGGTTAGGCAAGGGGTATTCAGTTAAGTATTGTAGTGGTCACATGCTAATGTTAGCCACAGTAGTTAATGGGTTATAAAATATGTTGTTTTAGCTTGAAATATGGCCCATCCTCTCCAGTTTTTCACTGTCCATTGTCTTTTAAGTTCTTGATCAGTCAGGAAGCTGTGAATTGATAAAAATGGATCAGATTCTCTCTGCAGTTGACAGTGTCAGAGGAAAATGGCCGGTGTGAATAAGGTGAATGGAAGCAGGAGTTTAAGTGGTGAGAATATGACACACATGAGGATGTATTGTACTGCGGTGTGTGTTGCTAGTTTCCTCAACTAGCTGAGAAGTCAAACTTGTTTTTCACTGGGAACAATCAGGAAACTGAAAAGTGGACAACACAAGTGTCATAGTTAAAGAAGGCTGTGTAATTTGATGTTTACATTTGGGCCACCAAAAATGTACTTTGGCTACCAAATGTAAGGGTTTGCCTGTGGGGCCAGTGCTTTAAAAAATTTGCCTCTTTTTCTGAATTTTTTCCCCCCTCAGTTTCCTCCCCGTCTTCTGTGATCACTTCTCCCTCTTAGTTAATCACTGCATATACCCACATCCTCTGATTGCCCTCCCCCTCTGATGCCTGCCTGTTTCATATTAAAGAATGGTGATCACTTCCCCCCCTGTAGAGTAAATCTGAGAACTTAAGTTCATGAGTTGCACCCACAAGCTAAATTACAGCTTGTAGTCTATGAACACAGGTCTTGTCAACCGTCCATTTGAATGAAAATGGCTGTGATAACTTTGTCATGCTGCTAGCCTGGCGTGTTGAATTAATTTCAGCAGCCAAAATTTCAATCAGTGCTCAATGCTCAGCATTGGCAGTCACATACAGTAAGTGCCCTGGGATACTGCCACAAATCCCAAAGTTCTTGATTGAAAATTAATGTTCGATTGTCCCACAGTTTACAGAAGTACTCGTGCACTCAATTGTCAGCATGCCAGTGCTGGTCTAATTGAAATGCTGATTTCAAAATAATCAGCTATTCTTTTTTTAAATTCAGTGGGCAGCTGGCAGTCAGACAGCTTTTGGCAGAACAGAATAATTATCACAACACACCAAAATACTGAAAAACAATTTGTTTCCACCATCGAAATAAGAAAAAACCTTCTTTGATGATTAATTTATATGATTGTGACAAAGTTCGAAATTAAGGACATCCCATTGTCCCAGGGACAATAAAAATGGCACCTGGGACACAGATATGGTGCCTGGGACAATTCTGGGACAGGAAAGAGTTTATATGTCATGGAATACATATTTTTATTGTTAGTTTAGTTTTTATTGTTATTTTTATTGTTAGGTTCAAATTTGACGAATGTGAAGTGGCGCCGACAAGAGTCACAAACAATGTTTACTATGAGCTAAGTGCAAAATGTGTGTATTTTTGTTGCAGTATATTAATCACAGACAGGTTTGCATTTGCACTTCAGTTTGCAGTGATGCATTTACTGATCAGTTAGAAATAAACTAATCCAAGCACTACAATATTAAAGTAATGTAACTTGATTACTTTCTGTTTCTTTTGAATTACCGCAGTACCAAATAATGGTGGAACTGTTGAGCCTAATAGAATCTTTTTTGTAGGTTTTATTGTTTGTCTACATATAGTGGTAATTATGAGCATTTAAATGTACTTTGTTGAGTTTGCTATTCACACTTGACACTCAAACTACTACAGTCCCCAAATATTTTTTTAGCAGTTGGTCTGTGTAGCTAATGTTAGCGGCTGGTCTTCCCTGTAAATGTTTCTTTAAATCAGATGTTGAGTTCTTGGATGATCACAGTTGAAGGCAGAACTGTCACTATATTGTCAAGTTGTTCCACTTTAATGGTTTAAAACCAAAATAATGTTGAAATTTTCACCCAGAGAGGCATTTTTTTCACTAGAGGCCATAATAATGAATTGACACAATAAGATCAGATGGTTTCATGTTGGTGTGTGAAGTGTTGTAATGTGTGCACACTGGTCGCCTATTGTTCTGTAAGTGTCTGGATTACAGTTACCTTTTTTTTGTATTTTATTTACCTAATCCTGTTACTTGTAATCTGTTACTCCCTAAACCTGTATATAAGTACAGGAAACAACTATCAGAACCTCCATGATGAACCAGAGTGTGTCAGTGAAGTGATGAAACAGTGTTATTAAACTATACTATAAACTTCATATTGAGACAGTGGCTGTAATGTCTCGAACACTTGAAAGAACGATTTGGGAACATTTTCTGGAACACTGAAGAAAAAAGTGATTCTTTGATTGTGAATCTTTGAGAAGGTTGTTGCAATGCATTGTTGGTACTGAGACTGAGTGAGACACGAGTATGACAAGTTACATGAGGTGACTTGTATTTCTTAATTTTATTATTTATTTATTTTTTTACCACTAACTTTTACATTGCTGGAGTCCTTGCCTGTGCAAACAGAGGCAGAGATGAAATACAGATGTGCTGGTATCAAGAGCAGCATAAAAACAAGTGTGACATTCTGCTTTTGGCCTCTGGGTGGAAGTAGAGGACACAGATTTGTTGACTCCTCTCCTGGTGGAGACTGAGGATAACAGCTGAGTCTTTGGATTTAGTTGCATGACAGTAGTTTGGAGCTTATTTAGTACGTGATTCATTGCAAATTGCTCCATGCATGTGCACCAGACTCTATTTGTTAAAGCAGAGTTGTAAGCAGAGCTGCGGAGCAAGAAAATGCCCTGCCAGCTGTTTGTTCGTCCTCTTTCATTTGACACTGGGACAACAGACAACACCTCCCAGCTGTTTGAATATATTAAACAATGTTTCCATGTGAATGGCTCGATCCTGTTTCCAGAGAGCACTTTGAACAAGAGGGGTTGGGGGGGGGTTATTAGTTACCCCCTCTCCCACACAACCCCTATATACCCCCAACATACACACACACATGCACACGCACGCACACACACCCCTTCCTTCCCACTGCTCCTACATAATGGCTTCACACGTCGTTGGCCTTGCAGTAATGAAGTGTGAAGCTTCTGTGACGCCACAGGGAAGCTACCGTGTGGAACTGTACTCGCTATTTTAGTGCACCACCTTCACTTCCTTACAGCTCAGATTTGCTCACATATTTAGCTCAATTTGTACTTTCTACAGGCAAAATTCAAGCTAACTTTCATCACCGCCCTTAAACAATGTGAAACCAGACTGAAAAGTTGGTGTACCTCGCTCAGTGCTTCCTACAAGGACTGGGTGATATGGACAGAATCAACCGCAACATTTTTAAACCAAATATCTTAATATTGTGATGATATTGTGTGGATGACTGTTGGTGCTTTGACAAGCTATTAACACGATGAGAATTTCATTGATTAGTCATTTATTATTAACTAAACACGCACCGATCGATCAGCTGGTTTCCAGTAAAGTAAAACTGCAAAAAATGTTTGTGCATGCTGTCAATTTAGTTCTTAGAAAGAAAGAAAGATGGGACTTGGCTGGTCAGGCTTTTAAAAAAAAATCGTACATCAGTGTGTCTCGAACAGGAATGTGGATTTAATAATGACCAAGTGGGTGAAGGCAAATAAAAGAGCAGCCAGAACTGTCTGGTGAGTTCAGAAAATGACATCATGTTACTGTGATGCAGCCTTTAAAACCAAGAAAAGACTTTATACCATTTCAAGATAAAATGAAATCCGAAATCGAAGACGTTATCCAGTCTGATGTCATGATATTGATACACTGCCAATGCCCACCCAGCCCTATCCTACTTTTGTGTTTTTAATACAAAAATGGTAGAAAATTGTGCTTTCAGACTTTTCAAATATGGATATTTCTTCCTTTTCTACTTTTCACCCCAGCCCCAAGTGCCTCACGTTATGATTGGTTATCTGTGACAGGCAGGACCTTCGTTTGAATCAACCATGAGTATTTTTAATTGCAAATTTCCTTTTGTGTGTAGCCTACTTTTAATTTTTTTACAAGGTTAATTTACTTAAAATTAGAAAACAAAAATATTTTTCATGATGGAGTGTGGAGGATGAATTTAAGAGTCTCACAGCCTGAGGAAAGAAGCACAATGGAGCTCCAGTTTCTTTTAGGTGACTTGAAGAATAAAGTATCGAAGCTTTATATAATATTTGTGTGGTGCCTCTGTGTTGTGTTGCAAGAAATGTAAGAAACTGTAAAACACAGTGGTACATTAATGTGTATTTGCATGTACACACATGCACTTGCCACACCTGCATAAGTCAGCGCCTTACTTGAGCCACCCTTGTCAAAAAAGCCTGGAAATGCAGCTGGTTTTGGACTGACAGAAGAAGGCATTTAAACACATCACTCTGGACTCTGAAACACTGGGATGGACATTTTTTTCTGACATTTTACAGACATTGCAGCCCTAGATTAGACATGACATTTGACATATGTCTTTGTTGTTATTTGATAAGCACTAATAGGATGCCATGTGTTTGTAGAAGGGCAAGTAAAAGTTGACTTTGGGCAAGTAGATTTGTGACCCACTTGCTTGACCACGTTAAACCCTGCAGGCCACAGTAAAAAATACATATTTTTGATTTTTGGTTGTGAAATGCCCCTTTAAATTGTACCCAAACAGACAAACTGGATCCCCATGCATTAATTCTAAGAACTGGGTATTGCATTGAAAGAAATGACAAAAAATAGCTTTATTTTCCAGTGTGCTTCGCTTGATGTTTGACATGTTGATGGACATGAATCTCTCAGAATGAAAAATGAAGGTGCAGCTCAGAGCTGTAAAGAACTAACAGCACAAGGAACCAAAAAAAAAAAGTAATAAACTCTTAGAAAAACATTGTTACTCATGCTCACTTGCCTTGTATTATTGTAGCCAGTACAGGATAGTAAAGTACATTAATTTTATATATAATAACTGCCAAATAGTTCCCTGTTATCTGAGTGGTGTGCAAGTTAGAGGGGAACTGCCATTACAACAGGCTGCCATAGTCATATTTCAAGCTCAGGGGTCCAGGGTCGATGCATAATGCCATTGCCTCTCTTAGTACTGCATGGCTTTAGGACGCCTGTCCTATTTATATTGAGGGGTTGTGGATTGATGCGAAATGACGAGGGCCGCGAGGCTGCTGAGTGGGTGGGCATCCACATGCTCCGCTCCACAGGCAACCCTCTCCTTCTATATACACACACGCACACGCTAACACACACTTGTCTTCATGTCCCAATGCCACCAGCCCTAGAAAAGCCCTACAGTCTCAATGTGCAATGTCCTCTCTCTGTCAACATATCCTCTATCCCAACGTTTAATGTGACAGAATATAACCAGAGCCCAGAACAAGCAGAGTGCTGAAAAACAGCATGTGTAACAGGCATGCTTCCTCAGCTGGCTTCCTCATCACACGGTAGCTCGACTTGTAGCAACCGTGAAAGTTTAAAATGCTGCTAATTCTGTTGACTGTTATGCTGTACAGATTATAAAGCACAGACCAACTGCTAACGTTAGCTAAACAGAAATCTAGTCAGCTAAATACTACTACTACTGTGAAATAAAATAGGTACATTTAAATGTGCAGAATTACCACTATTCTAGACATGCATTCACACTTAACGAATATCTGGACAAACAATTAATAAACCTACAACGAGCATAAAACGTTATATTAAGCTAAACAATTTCACCACATTTGGTACTGAGGTGATCCAAAAGTAACAGAAAGTAATCAAGTGACTGCATTTTTTTAACATGTAATTAGTAGTTGTATCAGAATACATTTTTAAAGTAACTCAACCGATCCTGAACGCCACATCATAATTATAATAATGTTAATATGTTATGCTGCATTTGTTATTGATAACTGTTAAGTTACGGCGCTCACTTCTATTCTGTTTTCATTCTATTTCACTTCTCAAAACTCTCTCTCTCTCTCTCTCTCTCACACACACACACACACACACACACACATACATACAGCACATACATACGCACACTCGTCTCTCACTCACTTGTCTTTTGGCCCCTTCCCACCCACACACACACTTTAACAGACATGCAAACTCTTATCTCTCTGGTTCGTAGAGAGAGAAGTAATAAGAGAATAAAAAAAATTCAGTTTTCATGTTAGTGTTACAGTAGTGTCAGTTGGTTTGGCTACTGCTGTCCATCCGTCACTGTCACGTTGTTATTATTAAACATTTCTGATTGCTTATTGATTCTGCAAGACGACATTAAAGACATCAGATCTTGGTCGTCAGGTTTGCCTCACAGCATTTACTGTGTGAAGGGCTCTTTGATTTCCTGGAAGAAAAGTTACTTTGATCTTTATACCATCATAACTAAACACATATAGCTTAAAGCAACTGTTCAACACTTTGGGAAATGCACGTATTTTTAGCAGATCAATACCACTCTCATGTCTGTACAGTAA
>JAJHUR010138584.1:0-39995 GCA_027495735.1 Lutjanus campechanus
TACCTGAGATGAGAAAAATGTGTTTTATTACTATACTAAATATATTTATTACCAATATTACTGTCCGTTAATGCCTGTTGTCGCAAATTTGCATCATACCTAAATTTCTATCTGTTATGTGTGCTAGAGTCAAATTAACAATCAATTTAGCATCTGCTTGAAAGCAAAAAAAGCAAATTATTTATTTTTTAATATAATTGCATATAAATTCAGGCGTCAAGGGGTTAAATGAGCCGACAGTTTCAGCAGACCTCAGCAAAGGAAGTTTGCTCTACAGGTGGAGAACACATAAACTAAACTCTAATCTGATTACATCTTTTTTATCTGTAACTGTAATGGAATCCAGTTACCTTTTTTTGTGTGTCCTAATTATGTAATCCTGTTACATGTAATTTGTTGCTCCCCAAGCCTGGTTATATTTGAATATTAGTGAACAGAGGCTGCACATTTGACATTTGAGTATGGTAGAGAAAAATACCATAAATCAAAATGCTGTAAAAGGGAAAAAAATCTAATAAGCATTTGCAAGTATGCAACTACAAGAGGGGAGAACTTGGTCAAACTTTACAAATGTGAATAGGTGAGACAAAGCTTTCCCGTAAAGAAGCTCAGAAATGACTGTTTGAAAACTAGCTGAGCAGTCAGATCTGCTGCAGCAACAATGTGGGGTGATAGAGAGGGAGAGCACCTTACAGCTAAGCTGCCAAGCTTAAGAGCAGCGTGCCTAATCACGAATATGTGCAGCGTGTGGGTGAAAGAGAAAGTTTGTGTTTGAATAGTTGTGTGTGTGTGTGAGTGTGTGTGTGTGTCTGTGTGGCATATGTGCTTGGAGGCGCTGACTAATGAACTGACTCTCTAACGAGCCATCCTGCTCCACTGGCCTTTTCACAGCTTTCCTGGCATTTGGTCTTAAAAATAATTTCACGTCCCAATGTGTTTCCCTTAAACCGATAAGCCATGCTTTGTCTCCGCTGAATTAAGGACGATGACATTTACAAATGTTACTATGCTGAAGATGGGGGCGCACAGAATTAGAGGGGGGGATAATTGGAGACCGGGGTAGAAGAGGTGGGCGCCTTGCATTTTACAAGGGGCATTTTAATAAACCCAATTTGTTTTACATTGAAGAAAGCCTGTCAACCATTGACTGTTTTGTAGTCCTTGATTTAATAGCTACATAATTGCCGCAAATGCCAAACACTCACCGCATGTGCATGCAGGCGTTTCTGTGCGTATTTGTGTGTGTGTGTATGTTTATCATAAGCCCTTGAGTGTATGATCCCAATAAAGTGAAAATGAACCTACTCAGCTTGGTTAGGCGTGGTTAGTGAGGCAGGGAGCTGCTGTGGCACTTTGGCAGACACTGACCACACACACACACTCACAAACACACACCCACCCACACCCACACAGCAACCTGGCACAGACCTGCAGTGGTGAAAAATAACCAAGTACCTCAAGCAGTGTACTTATGTACAGCTTTAAGGTACAAGCCTGAGGGTGTAGAATTGGGTAGGGATGGTAGAAACATGTCCCTACCAATGTCCAGACTACTGAATTGTCCCTAGCAATAACTTTGATCTCTTCTCAGAGTCTACTTAATGATAACGACAGAGATTCAGTATTGTGACACAGCACCTGTGCTTGTTACAGATGCAAAAGAAAGTGTTTTTAAGTTCTGAAAGACTGCATCCCCCCTAAAATGTCTTGCAGTTGTTTGGTCCACTACCTACGTGTAGCCAGGGGTCTAGTGAGAAATATACACAAATCTATTATTTTGGAATTTATTCCCAAGCACGCTGTAATCTTAGTCAGCAGCCCTCAGCAAAGCATCTCTCCCTCTCTCCCTTCACACTGCGCACCAGGAGAGTGATAGCTTTTACTGTGGTTTGTGGGGACACTTGGTGACAACAGGGTTTATTGTCCCCACCAACTTAGGTGCTTGTGCTTAATATGAGTATTTCCATTTTATGCCACTTTTTACTTCCACTCTGCCACATTTAAGAGGGAAATAATGTACTTACCCAATCCATTCCATTTATTTTACAGCTGGAGTTACTTTTCAAATGAGCTAACAAGCTTTTAAAATCAAATTTTAAAAACACATTGTTAAAGGTTAATTTTCCCTCTAAACTTCTTATATGGTTTCATTTCAATAAAGGTTCAAATGATCAACTACCTCACCAAACATAAAAAATTAGAGAAAAAAAGTCCAAAAACCGAACACAGATTTGTGCATTCAGGAAATAGAAATAATGGATGGATCTGAAATTTCTCATTATTATTTGGAAAAAGTCAGCTCCATGATTACCTCTGCATAATAAAAAAGGTTGAATCTACCTTAATCAATCACTGATTTAATGCACCAAAGATTATTCCCTTCAACTGAAGTATTTTTTTATATATTTTTATATCTTTATAGTAGAGTTTCTAGTTGTATTTACTTAATTTTTCATACAGGATTTTACTTGTAAAGAATCTGAATACTTTTTCCACCACTGCTTCAATCTAATGTTGTTTTCTCCACCACCAGACAACATGAACACCACTGAACCGGGCTCCAACTTCACCCTTACCTCCATCACAGAAAACATCACTCTGTCCGACCTGACCACCACCACCACCACCACTATCCCTCCCACCATCTCACACCCTCCATCCTATTCTTCAGACAACTATGACCCAGAATTCACCATCATGGTGGTGCTGGGCTTATCACTGCTGCTTGCAGGGCTAGCGGCCTTCCTGGCGGTGTGCAGGCCCTCAGAACAGGATGACTCGGAGGCGAGTTGTAGCCCAGGGGAGAGCTTCACCCGCGGGAGGAGTCAGTCCAGTGAGCCCCAGCTCAAAGTGTGGAAGAGGCTGGGCTCATATCGGCGTTCATACAACCTCTCCTTCAGACGACCGCCTCATCGCAGGCCGCATGAGCGTGAGAGCACACATGCGTCCCGATCACCAGCCCGACAGACCCCACAGCCAGAAGTCAGCGTGGAGCCCCACCTCACTATGCCTTGTCTATTTGACTACGTCACTGAAATCTGACTGGGAAGAGGCTGAAATTGACTGACTGCTCCCCAAAACAAGTGATACACTATATATGTTAAGCTTGGTGCTGCAAATATCACTAATACCAGATGGGGAAGACATGAAAACATGCTTTGAACAATAAGTGCATAAGATTTGCAACAAAACAACTGCTATCAACAAGCCACTGCAGCAGGTTTTACGCCTTTTTGTGACTGATTATTTCGCCCTCTATAGCAGGTAACACTGTAGTGCATGGATGCTCTTTTTCAGCACAGCTCTGCACTACACTCAATAGAGAGGAAAGTGATTTAATTCAACAACAACTCAATTTGATTGCAAAGGATATGATGCATCATCAAATTTCACATTCTGCACCGGAATAAATTGGATCTGATTTGATTACATTCAAATTTTTCTAAGGCGTATAAAAGCAACTAAACAGACACAGGGAACAGTAATTAAACTCACAAAAACCTTCTATCAAGGCACTTGTTCAAAGGATGACTTATTCTTGAGGCCAAAATAAGGTACTTTTCAACCACATTCAAAGTGTGGGCACCAGTATCATCCCTCCGCTTCACTGCAGAACACCCATGCATTAAAGGCATAGTTTGGACTTGATGTAGGGTCGTATGAGGTACTTATTGTCAGTGTATTTACCTACAGTAGATGGCAGATGGATAAACTATATTTAGAGTGTTTTCACCGCTTTACTTCACCATCAGACAACCAGAAAATGTTGTTATAGAAGCCAAATATCGTTCTTTCCAGACCAACCAAACTCCATAGGCGAAATCAGTCATTTTATTTTGCAGAACAAAAGCACCGCCGCCTCAATGTGTTTGTTTCTTTGTGTTATTGTGTGAATCTGGTGTTTTAGAAATTAGCCTATGTTTACCAAAACCACACAATAACACCGACAAACTAACAGATCAAGGCAGCGGTAGAACAGCACCTCCCCTGTTCTGTGATGTAAAATTGATGATTTCGCATATAGGGTTTGGTTGGTGTGCAGGAAGCAATATTTGGCTCATATAATGGTGGTTTCCCATCAGAAAAGGCTGTCTGACAGGAAAGTGATGAGAATATTCTAAATATAGCACACACTTAAACTGATATTGATTTAGGTGGATCGTTTTTAAATGGCTAAAATACCTTCTGCTGCTGACCGTGTCCACAGCAGTTCATTGTTTAGCTTCCTTGGTGGTGCCCCTTTCTGCTTTTCCAAACAGTGGGCATGCTGAATGGCATTTACTGTTGGTAATACAACTTGACTATTGAGAACTACCTCTTACAGCCCCACTCTGAATGATCCAAACTATCCCCTTTAAGACAGATACAATATATTATTTTATAGTACAATTTCATGCAGGTCTCAAAACATTGATGAGTTACCAATACTGACAAGACAAATGCAATCTGAGCCAAAAAGAGACCATTCTGTAACTGTTTCTTTGTGTTTTGTGTTTTGTGATTGTTACATGAAGAAATAAAGTGAAGTTTTAAGTTTTAACTGCAGAAAGTGCAGTTTGTTACTGGATGTTTTTAGCGGTGTGTGTGTGTGTGTTTTCTACCTGAAGGATGCTGGTCCCTCGGGGCACACTCTCCAGTATGCTCGTCTCATAGCTATTTTGAAGGAAGATGGGCCTGTTGTCGTTTACATCCTGCACCTCAACAAATACAGTGGCTGTGCCTGTCCTCCGGCTGCCTGCTGGACCGTTGTCTATATGCAGAAATAGACACATTCACAGACACATCAGCTGCAATGATTCAGGTTAATGCTAATTTTAGGGTTGTCGCCAGAACAACTGAAATAGATATAGGCTCGGCTCATCAAAACCTGGGTCATTTTCAGCTGCTGCTTGTGAATTAGGACAATATGTGTAATTCTGTTCTCTTGCACAGTTTTACATTATCTCTGCCTCTTCTCCCCTCTCTTGTGTCTCTGGCCCCCTCTGCAGATAAGCCAGCCTGACTCATTGGTTTCCAAAACAGGAAAACCTCAGAGTTTTTGTTCTTTCTTTTCAAACAGGAACAAAGGCAGTTGAGCAATAGTCTGAAATCACTGCAGATGTGCAGGCATCGCTTTTTTTTTTTCTCCATCATTGTCGCACAAAAGTACAAAGGAGCAGCTTTGAAGATCACAAACAAAACAAGTCAGAAAACAAGTCCTATTATAGCAAATATACACGCAGACTGTGTAATGAGAATAATAAAAGATGATAAAAGTTTTCTATCATCATAAAAAAAGGCATGAATTCATGACACACCTATAGCTTCTACGACCAGAGTGTACGCAGCCTGGGTCTCTCTGTCCAGGCCAACCACCGTCCGAACAACCCCATCTCTGAAGCCCACGCTGAATTTACCGTCCTGATTGCCACCTAAAAATTCAGAACACAAACACGCCCAAATTAATTTACAGAATATTAGCTGAACAGACCCATCAACATACACACAGTACAGCTATAAGACTAAAAGACGCATGCAAGAGGAGCTCACCTCATACACAAAGTCACACACAGACGGATGGATGGACAGAGGTACTGTATGTGCACATAGTCCCCATAACTGTACAACACCGAAGCCCACAGACACACAAACACAAGCCCCACTGTGACCTCTGACCTGTGATGAAGTAGCTAAGTTCGGCGTTGAGGCCGGCGTCGTTGTCAGAGCAGCTGAGGCGCGCTACAATGTGGTCTCTAGGGACACTCTCCTTCAGGGAAACATTGTACACGCGAGGGTTGAAGGTGGGCGTCTCATCATTTACATCCAGAACTGACTCACGCACACAAACACACAGACAGAAAGACATGAGGACACACAGATAGATGTACATGAGGACAAATAAGGCTGCAGGGTGGTGCAGTGGGTAGAAAGTTTATTGTTAAAGGGATAGTTTGGATTATTTGAAGTGGGGTTGTATGAGGTATTTATGCACAGTAAGTGTATTACCTACAGAAGATCGCAGGAATACCAGTGTTTGAAGTTAAACAAAGTACTCCTGTGAACAGAGTCGGCAGCAAAACATATTTTAGCAACCTAAAAAAAAGGCCCACCTAAAACAATCAATATCACTTTAAGTGTACACTATATTTAGAATATTTTCACTGCTTTACTTTGCTGTCAGACAACCTTTTCTGATAGCCTCCATCCATTATTTAAAATACATATCGCTCTGTCCAAACTAACCAAACTCTATAGGTGAAATACGCAATTTTACCTTGCAGAACACAGGAGCTGCTGGTCCACCGCTGCCATGATCTGCTAGTTTGTTTGGGTTATTGTGTGACTTTGGTGAACCCAAACTCTCCTTTTAAAACACCTATGTCACGCAATAACACAAAAAAACTAATGGATTGAAGCAGCGGTAGACCAGCACCTCTTATGTTTTACAAAGTTGAAATGATAAGTCCCATCAGAAAAGGCTGTCTGTTGGCAAAGTTAAGAAGTGAAAATATTCTAAATATAGCGTACACTTAAAGTGAAAGTGATTTTTTAAGGGAATCCTCTTTAACTGGCTAAAATACCAGCTGTTTTTGATCCTCTCCTCGGCAGTAAATTGCTTAGCTTCCGTTCTTGTCCTCTCTGCTTCTCTAAACAGGAGGCGTGCTGACTGACATTTACTGTAGCTAATACACTGACTCTGCAGAAGTAGCTCATACAACCCTGCATCAAATAATCCAAACTATTCCTGTAAGTCAGATTCAGGGTCGAGTAAAACCTTCGGGTGCGCTGTTCTATAACTGGTGCAGGCTTTCCTGTGGAGTTAAGTGACATGAAAAAGATCTCTACGAAACAGTTCAAAATATTTTGATGCCGCTGACTCATTTGATCCATTTGAGTAATGCCAGAAAACCTTATTCAGTTTTTCCATTCCTTCTTTATCAAGTTCACAGCATTTAGACCATTCATCTGCTTTTAGGACTTTACACATCCCACCAGCAGGTGGTAGCATCTGTCTCAGCAGTGGTTAACTATCTGCCATAATGAAGTAACTCTTCATGCCACACAGAATCCAATCATACTGTCGCCAACTGTGGCTTGTAAGTTTGATATGTAATGTCATGTCAGAGAGCGCAAAGAGAAATCAAATCCAGATTTTTCATCATCAGCAACATCTGCAGACTCTCACCCGTGACAGTGAGGGTTGAAGTGGAGGTGCGAGGGAACTTCCCTGCATCGTACGCAATAATTCTCAGATGGTACTGTCCAATCTGCTCACGATCCAGGACTGCTGTGGAGGTGAGAATGCCAGTGGAGGTGTTCAGGTAGAAGTCGAGGCGAGGCATTCCCATCTGTAGCGCCAGTGTAATCAAGCCATTCTTATCCTCATCTGGGTCCTCCACCTGGACCTGGAGCAGGAAAAGCGAGGAGACGATATGGAAGGAAGGAGAAAAAGACCATGGATGCTTTTCATTACACTGAATTATGCTTCCTCATCTCCTCTCTCCTCCCTCAACCTGGAAGTTGTTCCCTGTGCACCATCATGAAAGATCTTCCAATTCCTGGAAGAGTTGAGGAACAGGGAGAGAGGAGGCTTCTGCAGGAGCGCAGAGTGAGTAAACATCATCCTTCATGGAAATCTTTTTTTCAAGGGGGAAAAGAAGAGAAGATAGTTTTGGTGACATCCTGCATTATCAGGACCCACAAGGGGAAATTAAATTCTGGTGACTGACAGAAGTTTATGCAACACTTTCATGATTCTTATGTTTTTATTCATGTTCTTTGGTGTCACACAAACAGCTTGTGGAAAAATAACCGATCATAAGCATTAGTATTATGGGCTTGAAAATCGCTGCATGTTCTGAAAAACACACAAACACGTACGAGACAGGATGAAAAGGAAGCGTCTGGTACAAGAAGGATTCAGAGCTCATCACAGTCTCACACCTTTTAATAGACTAATCAGGGAAAATACCTACACTGATGTGTTTAATTGTCATGTCATGTACAGGGATTTACAGAGAATATATCAGAACACACTAACATTGTGTGATGTGATGTGCCATCACCTTGTGTGTCATAAATCTAACACTGTATAATGCAGATGATAATTTAATTGCAAGGTGTGGCATCAAATTCTCTTTTGTTTGCTTTTTATTTCACAATAAAGTTGACACACATTCTCAAACAGCTGTGGGGTGAATGATTATGCAGCAGATAACAATAATGCAAGCAAATAAATAGCCTAATTAAACAAATAACACTGATATATCTAAATATACATGTAAATATATAATGATATAAATTAGAATATTTAAAACGAAATTATTTAAATCAACAACAGTAAGAATACAACTAATATTCAGGTAGGTTAAACAGTTTAGGTTTTGAAATAATTCTTAAATAAGGGTTTCTGTGGACATTTGTACCAGACTGTTTGACTGCTAATACAGCTGTGCAGCTCATCATCAGTAACTGACATTGCTTCAGACTGACACTAAGGAAACAAGGATTTCTCATTTGGCAGCTTTGTCTTTTCCGTCCTCGTGTCTCAAGCAAGCAAGTGAAGGAGACGAATTCACTGAATAAGAAATATCCCAAAAACACAAGAAAATATTGAAAGGACAAAGAGTGCTGGATGGTAAAAAAGAGATGTGTTAACAGAAAGTTTTATTTTAACTGAATAGCAATGATCATGAAGTCCTGAAGTCACTGAACACATCATGTCAGAAACTGGCTGATTCAGATAATTTTCACCCTTAAAATCTTAAAGTAAACTTTAAAAATTATGAATCTTTATTCTTTTTTAAAATGTAATTAATATAGGTGTATATTTTACCCTAAAAACGGAGGATCCAATGGACAGCCCCTCTGGCACTTCAGCCACAAACGGCAGGTTGAGGAAGGTTGGGTCGTTGTCATTGAGATCCAGCAGGTTCACAAACACTGTGGTGCTCGCTGATGCACGCAGTGGGGGTGTGCCACCTAAAGAGGGCGCCAGCGGGACATATAAAGTTACACATACACGCACACGTGCACACACACACACACACGCCCCACATCTCACGGTCAAAGGAGTTTATTAGCCCCAGTAAAAAGTTTCATGGTCAACATAAAACTTGAGGAATGAGGCTTGAAGAAAGAGGCTAATCGCTCAGAATTGAAAGCTCTCTGCTGAGAATGATATAAAGCTTTTTAAGCTTGCTTACAGATGGTTTAGGTGTTTCATGAGTCAGGCAAATTTACACAGTGTAAGGCAAACACGGGCGTAAACTGACACCCCACTACACACACTTGCATTACTCACGGTCGACAGCTGAGATGATAATGGTCCTCATGAGCACAGCGTCCCTGGGGTTGGAGCTTTCCCTGTCCAAGGTTACCCCACTGGTGCGGATCTTCCCTGTGCTGCTGTTGATGGTGTAGAAGGGGTTTTCTGGACTGATGCTGTACATCACTGTTCCATTTTCCCCGTTGTCCGGGTCCAGTGCCAACACCTGGACAGAAGAGAGACAAGGAAAACCTTTATGTGGTGCAAAAGAATCCTCAAGAAAGTTAAAGGGACAGTTCACCCCCAAATCAAAAACACATATTTTTGCTCTTACCTGTAGAGCGATTTATCTATCTAGATTGTGAGTTGCAGAGGTTTGGAGAAATCAGCCGTGGAGATGTTTGCCTTCTCTCAAATATAATGGAACTACATGGCACTCGGCTTGTGGTGCTTAAAGCTTAAAAAAAACAACTTTCAAACTAAACAGCAATGTCACTTTTCAGAAATCATGACTCAAGATAATCCACAGACCTTGTTGTGAGCTGTTTCATGTAGGAACTACTTTCTTTCTGTGGTAGAATTTACCAGAACTACTTTCTACTAGAAAGAAAGTTGAGTAACCTGGTCATAACTTCTGGTGAGAGAGACCTGTGTATTTTTTGGCACTTTGAGCATCACAAGTCCCATTAATAGTGAAGAGAAGGCAGACACCTCTACAGCTGATATCTCTTAAAATCACACCACACAATCTAGATGGATGAATAGCACTACAGGTGAGAAGGAAAATATGTATTTGCAATTCTGGGGTGAACTGCCCCTTTAAAGATGTGGGGAAATGAAGACAGAAAATATTGCGAGAAAAGAGGGGGGGATAAGGAAATGAATGAGGAAAAAAAAAAGAAAAAGAATAACAGTAATTGTAACAGTAATGGTAATATTAATAGTAATAAGAACATCCCCATCCCACCCCCTGAGTATCTTCACACACAGCCACTTCCAACTGCTCCAGCACATCAGTCAGCTAAAAGAAAAATGGTAACGTCTCTCCTCTGACACAAAGTGGCGATGGGTGATGAATGCGTGAAGCCGGGAGCCCGGCTAACACTCTGGCTGATTTTTAAAGAGCTGATCAATTATTCAGCACGCTGACTAAAAACGCTAGAAACTGGTTAATTGGTCATTAGAGGAACAAAGGTTTTGGAGGTATTTAATTATTAAAGGGACATGGTAGGCAGGCATCTCAGAGGCCCATTGATTAGCAGCTGCACAGACAAAGGTAGGTGATATAAGATGTGGGGAAGTGCCAAGTCGGGGCCAGTTGAACTAATCAATTCTGGCCTGAGCAGAGCACATTAAATGATGGTGAGCAAATATATTAGACTTGTCTATTGAGCTGCAGTTCTGCTCTGACTGCAGAGTGGCAGAACAGAGAATATAGTTTTGAAATAGATATTAGAGGCTCGATGCGTGTGTGTGTGTGTATAGGTGCTGAATGTTAAAGGCTACAGAGTGATGTTGGGGTGCTCTGAGATTTGAGTGGGCTGATCCCTGCACCGGGCGCAGCAACCAAATTCATCGGCTCGCTGGACACCTCCAGGAGGACTCAGCAGGTGGCCTCTTGTCACCATGGAAACACTGGTCGGGCCAGGGCTACATTGGGGCCAATTACAGGACTGTAAGCCTGGGTGGTCCGATTTATTGAAAAATGGTCAGAGGGGTAACAGTGTCTGTCCACTGAGCACAGAGTCACATACAGTATGCATTGCATCGCTGGATGCACCATGAATGAACTCAACTGAAGAATAGCTACAAGAGAGCAGGAATAAGTGGAAAATGTAGCAACATTTTAGCAGTGCAACACTTGTATCTTGCATTTTTCGTTCCTTATTATTTCTCCTTTCCACTCTCTTGCTCTGCAAGATGGGTTCTCGCTTCCTTTTCTGCCTAGCAGCTGAATAATTTGCTATGCGTATGACTGCAGGCTACATTTTAATTAGCAATCGGACTCCCTTAATTACACTCACTGACGCCTCTTTAATTAATGGACAATCAGGGCTTAATTAACAACAACACACTGCCAAAGACACCAGCAGGACAATGAGAGAGTTTGGGCTAATATTAGAGTGTTTACTTTGTGATGACCTACGCAGTGATGGCAATTTGTCCATCAGCCGTGGAGGAGTATGAATGCAGATGTGTACTGTTTTTCATGCTGTTATTCAGGCAATTTGAAAGGGATAGTTTGGTGTCTTTGAAGTGGGGTTGTACGAATTACTTACTGATGGTCAATGTGTTAGCTACAGTAGATGGCGATTGGCACTCCCCCAGTTTGGAGAAGCAGAGAGGAGCACCAGCACAGAAGCTAAGCAATGAACTGCCATGGACAAGATCAACAAATATCACTCTTTTCAAAGCAACCAATCTCCTTTTGCATGGTAGTAATTTTACCTTGAAGAACACGGGAGTTTCTGGTCTACTGCTGCCTCGATCAGTAGTTTGTGTCATCGTGTGACTGGATGCTTTGACAGGTTAGATCAGATTCACCAAAGTCACTGAAAAACACAAGCTAACTAACCAATTGAGGCAGCTGTAGACCAACATTGCCCATATTCTGCAAAGTCTGGTGGAACGAGAGAGAGACATATTTGGCTTATATAATGGAAGAGGCTGTCTGATGGCAAAGTAAAGTGGTGAAATTATTCCAAATATAGTGTACACTATATAAAAAACTGATAGTGTTTTTTAGTTGGGCCTTTTAGTGGCTGAAATACATTTTGCTGCTAACCCCACCCACAGCGTTCCATTACTTACAGCTCTACTTTAAATCATCCGAATTATCCCTAATGATCTTCCGATGAGGACAATTGTATTCACCAATCTTCTCATGTTTGATCACTGCTCTGAGACCAAAGTTTTTAAAAAAAATAATAAACCACAACTTGTGCCTAATTCAAGTTCACAAACTCATAGCAAGCAAATGAAACCACAAACAAAAATAATGAACAAAACAGGAAAAAAACACCACTCAAGGACAGTTGTTTTCTTTCTACATCACATTTGCGCATAAAAAGTAGGGGCCAGCATTTCAAAAAATGAATTCCTATTGCTTAAAACACCACCCATCCTACTTAAAATAAAACAAATGCTCAGAATTTTTATTCCAGTGTGTTCACTTGTGCTGTTAACGTTACCATTTAATTAACCATCAACTCGTCAACCAGCTAAAGTATCAAGTTGGGGTAGAATAACTCACAGAGATAACGTCGGTATTTATTGGGCTCATCTCCACGACATTGGCATGGTATGGCTCGTCTCTCCACACAGGGGTGTTGTCATTGATGTCCAGGATGGTAATGTTCACCTGCACAAAGTGGGATTGAGGAAAAGTAAATGATGTTATGGTGTCAGTTATATAAGAGCTAGAACTTTGACTGTCATTGTTTAGAGCAGTCTTTCTCAAACTTTTTACATCGTGCGCTGTCTCAGAAAACCGGAATAATCGGAAAAATTAGTTCGGGGATGGTCTAGTTTGCTTACATTGCTCATATAGAGGCATCAGAATTAAATTGAGACTGTTTCATAAACAGTTAATTCTTGTATTGCATCATTTTTTTTGTTCACATGTAGCCTAACTGTAATATGGTATTAGGTTGTAACCACAAACGGCTGCAGGTGGGATTAGAAGGGTGATGGCTGCAAAGTGGTTACCGTGGCGATGCCAGTTTTCTGCTGAGGCCCCACCCCTCCATCCACAGCTCTGACTATCAGGATGTACTCTGACTTCAGTTCTCGGTCCAGCAGGGCTGTGGTGGTGATCTCTCCTGAAACACACGTGGAATCAGATCAGAAAGAGCAGCTTCTAATGTCAGGATGAATTCAGCTAAAAGTCAGAAAAATCCAGCCACAACAGGCATACAGGCAGGGTGCAGTTTGCAAAAAACAGAGGGGGGGGGGGGCATCATAAATAAAATTTAAATTATTCACTTTCGATAGCTGGCGAACATCAACACTAATCTAGTTATTATTGTTTATACAGTGGGAACCTCTTATATGGATCAAACAGCTTGAGACAGAATCATCTCTATACAAATGCTGTTAAAATGATTCAGTCAAGTAATTAAGTACTCTGCTTACAGTGTTAATTTGGGGGTCTTTTCATACATGACAGCATGTAGGCTTTTGGTGGATGTGAACTGAAATCATGTTTGGCAAAAGAAAGTAATTTGCTCAATTAACAACTTCGTCTCCTTCAGGCTCATGACAAACTCCCAAAAACAAGTCAATGGGATTCAGCAACCAAACGTAATGTTCCTCAGGTTACCTTGTGTAGCCGACTCAAACAGTGAGAAACAGTCTGTTAGTGAGACAGAAAAATCACGCAAATGCCCCCTTCAGCGGGCCCTTGGTGATGGAAAAATAGTGAAGCTGTCTGTGAAATTACTTTATATTCATGCGCCAACAGTAAACTTGACAGTGGCAGAGACAAACTGTGGAACTGGATTTGTTGTGTCAGACCAAGTGTGAGGCGTAGTCTTTATCGCCACTCGCTTGATCACTCAGGAGCATCCATACCCAGCGAGCAACAGACATCATTTCAATGTCTCAGCTACACGTTAACCCTGATTTACTTCGGCTATTTTTAACCCTCTTCTAGCCAAAATGGCCTCACCCTATAATAGTATTACTGCACAAATTTAATAATGAGAGTTGATTAAGAAGAAGAAGAAATAAGTTAAATCCTAATAAATCACATGCAATACAGGGTCAGCAGTATAAAACTGTGTCATGGCATCTATTTTCTCTAAAAAGATTATAAAAGGTTTTGATATAACATGAAATGTACGTCCATGAGTACGTCCTCTTGCAAAATACTGAATCTTCTCCAACACCAAATGATGCAGAAGATCTTTAATCCACATCTTAAAGGTTGGAGGGAATTTCTCCACGCATTTCAGTTGTTTAGCTAAAAGAGATGTTGAAGCTATCATATTTTTTGCCTGCCGACTGAGATGTAGATCTTGTGAAGCTACTCCAAATACTGCAGTAGTAGCAGAAGTTTCTATGGGTGCTTCCAACACATCTGAAAAGTCTGACTGCCAGAAACTATTTAGTTTTGGGGGTGGCTTGCCTGAATTGGTCACACATAAAAATGTTCTTGATATTTGTTAAATTTAGTTTTTTTTCCACCCAGCTTGCAAGATATTTTGAGATTCCATCTTGTAAGAAAAGTCAACTATTAAAACAAACAGATTAATATCCCAGTGAGCAACAACCAGGATTTCAATGTTGATTTCTGGTTGAAAACGTGGTTACAACATCAGTGTGCCACAAATTTGTTCATTCTGATAATTTGTTTTGTTGTAGGCAGGATAATCAATGATATCGATTGGTGTGAAGGTATTTCTCCAAAGTCTTACTTCACTGGTAGGTGGTATCTGGATTACACTAAATATGTAAGTGGATAAACACACAGGTTAAACACAGGAATTTCATCCAAGCATCAGGGTTTTGAGACCTGCATGTGACAATTGTCTTAATAAGGGTCCAAAGAGACAATAAGGTGTTATTTACACTTAGTCAAGGATGATATACAGTATGTAGTCATTCAGTCACTGTCTAACTGATAGCTAGGTTATACCTGCATTATGATTTCTACTAAACTTTCCCTGACAGCCCAAATTTAGCTGTGTTTTAGCACAGACACCAGGTCTGTGTATAGATGGCTGCTAGATGTCTTTTAAATGCCAAATTGCTTGCTGGGTAACATGTTTTAAAAACAGGGAGTATGATTTATCAACTTGCACCATCTACTGGCGGGCAGAAGTAATGCATTTAATTTACTCTTTTTTTTTTGTTTGTTTTTTTTGTTTTTACAAGGGTTATTAAAATTATTGATCATTTCACAGAAATAATGAGATGAGATGATGATCCTTTATGATCCCTTTACACTACTCTAAAAAAAAGACAAATTTTAAAGGTGGAATTTAGAAGTGTCTCAGCCTGAGGAAAGAGTGGAGGTGAATGGAGGTACAAGTTCTTTTTGAGGACTTACAGACTAAGTATGGGAGCTTTATATTATATTTGAATGGGGCCACTCTATTGTGCTGTGATGGGTTGGACTATTTATCTTTCTAAATAAAATTTCTAAGCACGGGAAGAAACCAAAACATACTGTATTAGAGTAGAAAAAAGGAAAAGGTAGATTAATGTGCACAGACACATGTATCTCATGCCCCTGAAAAACACGTAATCCCCACTGGAGATAAAAAATAAATGACCACAGGGGGAGATATCAAAAGCAGAAAGGTGGAAATTCCTCCCAACAATTCTCACCCAGCATACAAGCAAAAGCAGTAAACAAAGAAGGAATCAGAAAAGGGTATTGCAGACACAGAACTGAATAAGCACAGATCCATAAAAGTCATTCTCATGGTGAGTACGAACTGACGGCAGAATGGTCTCACAAAATTCAAATTTGGAATAAAAAATGGAATCGGAGCCAAGAAAAATTCTGTCTCAATTACAAGTATACTTTCAGAAAATACACACACTTGCACATGCATGTGTACACACACACACACACATACACACACACACCTGAGCGCGAGTTGAGACGGAACTGAGAGGAGCCCTCCAGGGAGTAGATGAGCGAGGCCTGGCCAAACTCCCTCGAGGCGTCCAAATCAGTAGCATTCACAAGCAGCACAGTGGCCCCTGTGGAGGAGAGGGAGGGATGAAGGGAGTAAGACAGAAAGAAAGTTACAACTCATGGAGTGGGAGAAAGAAGAGAAAAAACAAGAGCAGAGAGACAGAGTTATGGGGAAAATATGTGAAGTCTAGTAAAGAGGAAATGCAGACAAGCTGCAGAGACAGACTGAAATGGCATTCAGAGAGCTAATTTCTTCACCGCCCCCATCCACAGCTCAACTGATGGCATGGCAGTGAGTGGGTTTATGGATTAGTGGATTATCAGCTTGTTTGGCACAGCCCATACTTGGCACAGGCCTGATCAATACCCAGGCAGGCAGGGGGATGAGAGGCTAGCCAGAGCTGCAGGGCTAGCCCTGAGCTCAGCCTCACAGCCCAAGCCTTAGGCCCCGAGCTCAGGGCCAAGCACTTTAGACATAGTCCCCTAAACCTCAGCCCTGGCCCAAGCGGCTCATCTGTGTGCTCCTTCAAATCGGGTCCGAGACACAAAAAGTGTCCAGCGTCTGCTGCGGCTCAGAGAGAGAACGGGGCGGTCAGACATCTCATTTCCCTCAAGCGACTGGAAACTAATCTATTGTCTGGGATAAAAGAGTCTTCTGAATGCATGCATGACAATGAATATAGCAGCCAGTGATTTTTTCTTGAATAGTCAATATCCTGCATTCTGGCTGGGCATTTAAAAACATTATGCAAAATCAAAACAAATAAGACAGTAGAGGCCAGAGGAAGCAAATAAAATACAAACATAAAAAAAACATACCCCCAAGAAAGCAAAGCTATTTGTTGAATATGCTAATAGTAAGGCAATTCAAGTAAGAGGTGGCAGTATGTGCAACACACAGTGTTTGAGCTGTTTGGAGTGTTTAAGTGCTGTGTTGGTTGTGCAGACCAGAAAATGCATTGTAGCGACTAAACTGTAACCCCCAAATGTATGAAGTGACTCACCGGCAATAATGTTCTCGGGGATTTTGACGATGTAGGACGGCTTGCTGAACTCGGGTGGGTTGTCATTTTCATCCTGGAGGAGGTATAAACATCAACAACAGCTCAAATCAACACGCTAAACAATGAGAAAATGCAAATGGTGCTTAAAAAAAGAGCAACTAAAACGGGTTGGAAGCTGTCATCACACATTAGCACTGAGATTAACATATTTGAGAATTAAGGCAGTGAGGAGCAGAAAATGTTTTTAATAGTAACAAGGTACTAGTGGTGTTTTGATGATGACTAGTCAGCTGATTAAACTGAAATCTTCAGATATCACTTTGTTTTATGGCTTCAGACTCGTTTTAATCATGCTGGCTCCTGTTTCTGTCATCTTATCACACACTCTTACAAATAAGAGGCTGAGAGTGCACCGAGAACCATAAACTTAGGTTCTTTCTAAGACTATGGGCTCTATTAAGAACCCTTTTTACCCAGAGAACCCCTTTGGGAAGAAAGAGTTCTTCAAAGATTGTTGAAATCCTTCATCAAGGGCACCATAACATAAAGGGGTTCTTGGTAGAACCCCCTGAGGGCGTTCCAGATAAAACCATAGGAATATAAAAGAGTTCTTGGTAGAACGTCCATGGTGGGTCATAGATAAAACCCTTGGAATATAAAAATGTTTTTGGTCGAACCTCCTTAGTGGGTTCTAGATAAAACTCTTGAAATATCAAAAGGTTGTTTGTAGAACCCTCACGGTGGGTTCTAGATAAACCCTTGTAATATAAAAAGGTTCTCGGGAGAACACCCCGAGGGCGTTCCAGATAAGACCATAGGACTATCAAAAGGTTGTTTGTAGAACGCCCATGGTAGGTTCTAGATAAACCCTTGGAATATAAACATTGGGTGTGTTCTTGTTAGTTCCCTGGATAGAACCCCCAGAGAAGGTTCTGGGTCTAACACTTACACCTGTTCTGGGTGAAACCTCTCACAGATGGTTTTAAGTATAACCTTGCATGCTGGGTTCTACGTAGAACTCTCTGACAGGGTTCCGAGTGGAACCTTTAGAAAAAGTTCTACCGGGAACCAAGAAGGGTTTTCCTATGGAGACAAGCCGAAGAACCCTTTATGATTCTAGGTAGCGCCTAGAATAGAATTGTTTTAGTGCTGCAGGGGTGTGAAAAACGGAGAAGCTGATGTTGGTAGATATTAAAAAGACGACACATTTGGTGATGAGAGGCGAGGAAATCGTTCAAAACATTATTACTAATGTGATTACCTAAAACAAAGGGTAATCAAGCCCAGTAATTTGACAGGAATGAATGACTACAACACGGAACAGCATCCACTGTCACGTGGACTTTCCCAAAGAATTCATATTTCCTTTCAGCCTCCCACTCATTGAATTAGACTCCATTTCACACCAACACATCCAGTTGTGTGGCTATTCGCAGAGAGGCTCCCCACTGCGTGAGCTGCTGAGAAATGTTAACACTTTAAACAACAGTCACTGCCACCATTATCTATCTGGGCTCTGTGTTACACTGGTGCGGAGCATTGTGTGTGTGATGCTGCCAGCTGCTGATAAACCCCTGTGGTGTGAGTCACGACACTGTGGAGGACAGAGAGGGAGAGAGACAGAGAGACGTAGACGAAGCGCAGCATTGTGCACGTCTATCCCTGTTGGTTTTTTGCATTCCAGCATAGATTCCCTCATTCTTCTACACAATATTTCTCCCTCGTGTAGGATGTGTATAGATATGCTTACTGTCCTCGCATATCCAAGAATATTCCAGCTGGATTCATCCATTCTACTCTGTCATTTCTTCTTTTATGACGAAAAGTTACACGTATAATGGATGCCTATCAGGGGAAATGAGCTTAAGGGCCAGCGGGGACACGAGGATATGAGTTCTGGTTGCTCATTATATTTTTACTGCTGTGTTTATGGTATCTTAGCTGCGATCAACATGCATGTTTACCATAAAAAGGTTGAGAGAAAAATACACAAACAGGAGAAAAAAAAGATTGAAAAGATAACCCCTGACACAGTCTGTTATACAGTACAGTCAGCAGTACGCGATTTACACCACTTTTACATTACAAATGGTTGACATGAATCCCATCAGGACCTTCTGGAAAATGCAGAGTAAGACTCTCACTATGCAACAGAGAAGTAAGATGCTGTACAGGATCTAAAGTTCTTTTCTTTTACCACTTCTACTGTTGTACACAGAATAAATCATTTCTGATCTTCTTCCAATGCCTTAAAATTAAAATTCTCTAGAGACTGACAGGTTGGCAAAATCAACAATACATTATAGCGATTATATGTTACTGCCAATAGTGATAGGTATAATATAGGTAACTGCATGCAGACAGTATTTTCAATTCCTCATTGTACGTAGACTAGGGCTGCAGCTAATCATTATTTTGATTAATGATTAATCTGGTGATTATTTTCTCAATTAATCAATCAGCCGTTTGGTCCATAAAGTGTCACAAAATGGTGAAAAATGTTGATCATTATTTCTAAAAGCCCACTGTGATGTCCTCAAATGTCTTGTTTTGTCCACAACCCAAACATTCAGTTTTCTGTCGTGAGAACCCAGAAATGATTCACACTTGAAAATGTAAATTCAGAGAATTAATTAATTTATTTATTTATTTTACTACAAAATGACTCAAAACAAGTAATCAGTTATCAGAATAGTTGGTGATTAATCTAATAGTTGTTTTATAATCAATTAACTGTTGCAGCTCTAATGCAAAGTATAAGAACTCATAAATATTTATAATGCTTTATAACGATTATCATGGCTCAATGACTTATAAGGTTGATTATCATAATGCTTCATAATTGCTGGTCACTCAGTGACTTTTTGGAAAGGATCATAGTGTATTACAATCCACAAGGCATTATAATGACTGGCATAATGCATTATATAATGATTATAATGAATTATAAAATGATTATAATATATAATAACAATGTTTTTGTGAAAACATTACATTAGTGAAATGTTAATATGATTTCGTTGATCATCATCAAAAAATTACGTCAAATTCCACAAATTTACATCAAGATCCATGAAGATTGAATGATTTTTTTTCACCTCGCTTAAAAGCTAACTGGTTATAAAACAGTTTAAATTCATTACTGATGCCTCTATTTACATTAGTTACATTATACAGTTTGTATCATATGTTTCATATGATTATGGGTTGCAAATTTTGTGCATTTTCCTTAATCGATTACTGAAAATGCTTATAACTGCTTAATAACTAATAAATAAGAAGATACAAAATACACATTTTAATCTTTTCCTCTCATTTTAAGTTTAATTTTAAGTTTCCTTATCCACATAATGGTTCTGTCAGAAAACACAGTGTCAAATGAGGCTAAATTGATTCCACTTCTAGACTAGATTATTATATACATTATTTATCAATACATTTTTAATAAGTTAAATTCTTAATGGTGATTAATGATTAATCATTAACATCCCTAATACACAGACACAATCTCGCTGCCTTCTGACTAAAACTATGCAGCCAGACCAGAGTTCAGCAAACCTCCAAAAATGAGGAAAAGTATTACAGTATGTAAGAAACAAATGAAGCCAAGGAACAAGAGACTGCCGGTGCATGACATCATGACATGGTCTTTACACACAAGAGAGGAGAAATGGCACATAACATTCATATAATAAGCCCGATTGAATAAAATCAGGTCGCAGGAGAACATGAAGCAGAAACAGTGGGATTATCTTGTAGAATTAGGACCCAGAACCTTGTGCAGAGTATCGTATTTTTTCCAAGTCTCTGTGATCCATTGTGTGCGCGAGTAGACGGCTGTGACTTTCTCCAGTGCCTTAAAATAAGACATTTAGCGATAAGACTGACAAAAGCAACGGGACTGGAAGCTCAGATAGCTGCACAGACGGTGATAACACTGCAAACAAAGCTGTAGTCAGACATGGATCAGAAGGTACTCAGAATAATTCAGACAGTGAGGAAACACTGGAACCCAATATGTAAGTGAAGTTGAAGACACATGAAAACGATCCAACACCTGTCACACACCGGATCAACTTTTAGATAAATACAAGACAGCTTAGTCTTCATTCAGTGCACACGTTATTCCTGCTCCACAAGTTCCTCTCCCAAACCTCGGCCCACAAATTCTTCAGAGTCACATCTGAGGGGAACTTAAATGAAAAGATTTCTGTAAAAGTTTGGAGATTGTGCCTTTGAACGTGGGCAGACTGTGAGGAATTTGTCACAGGGTGTGTCTGCCGCAGTACCAAGAGAGTCATTAAATACTTTCTGGAAGGAAAAAAAAACAAACCACCACGCTTGAAAATATATTAAAAAAACTGTGAATTAGAAATATTCTCAGCCAAGAGGAAGAGTCATCAACAAACAAGTTCTTAACTATTCAAGTACCTTTCTGCAAACAAAAAAAATAAACACACTGTCACATAAGGAGGGAAGACACAAAGGTTTTTAGCTGGAGGGCACTGACAGAGGCAATGATTGAACACTAAAACTTTACTCTGAACAGTAGACTCGCTTATGGTGTTTACAAGAAATCTAAAAGAGGACAACAGAAAACTGCAGCAGATCCCAGTCTACATGAAGAAGACACCATTGGATATAAAGGGTCAGTTTGCATCCTGTAGAGTATTAGGTGCAAGTTGGCACCTCTGCTGGTTGCTTAATTTCTATACTTATTATTCACATTCTGTTGATCAAAGGTGCATTTACATTTCTTCATTAACATTTAATTTAACATTTAATGCAAAATTATTTGTTTCAATCAATGTATGCGCTTCATTAAAGATCCTCAGGCTTTCTCACCCAGCTTATTTTACTGATACAGGGTATGTACTGATGTCACTTTCCCACCTTGACACGCCTCCTCAGTCAGTGGTCGAGTGGCAAAACTTCCTGAAACATGGCTGATTTTAGCCAAGGAAACAACTATCTGTGTAAATTAAAGACAGTTGAACTTGACAGTGATCCTTAAAATTTATATGTAACTGATTTCGACACCAGAAAAATTACGCAAGAAGGCATACAAACGTCATTGCTTGGCTGTAACTTTATTTCAATGTAGGATTTGTTGGTGAAAATTGACGAGGACACCAAAGGATGTTCTGGTTTCATGTGGACAGGTCGGTACAGATTTTTTTATTACATGTTCGCATGTAGCAGTGTTGAGGATGCATGATGCAATGCACAGAATATAAGTGAAAAGTGATAAATATTTGATTCATAAGTAACAGTCGATACAGTATATAAGTATGAAGGTATGATTTTACCCAAGAATCCAAGATACCCGGCAATGGCAACAGTAAACCTTTCAGTGCCTGGATTCCAGTTGTTTCTGTGAATTGCAGTGATCCGCTTATCTTTTCCTTAAGTTTTGATCGATCGCTCCAATTTCTCGTTGGTTCTATTTATCCAGTCACTGATACAGCAACTTTTTCCGCATTTTAGGTGGGTTTTATTTGTGTTTTCGTGGCATTCAAGCTCAAACTGGCACTCAGTAGTAGTCTTTTTGCAACTCAGTAGATATAACCGCAGTGACTCTGCCAACTGTGAAATCATGTGCATACCCACTATTTGGAAATTTGTGTTAATTGTGTGACTTTTAGCAATGAAATCTTGAAGACTTCTTGACTTGTAGTACTTGTGTTTATTGTTGTGCACCACTGTGGCAAATAAACGTGATTCTGATTTCAGCTGCACTTTGTTGAGGACCACTGACCCCACAGGTATAAATGTACGCTTGTGTTTGCATCTAGAATTCTAAAAGACTGTTCCGTTGGCTGAACATGTTGAATAATGATGATAAATTAAAACAAACACAAGCTCTGCTGTCTTTTGGATTTGGTCAGAAATGGAGTTGCACTGTCCTGGCTGAGGTCGGACTCCAACAGTTTGTGTTCCTGAAAACAATTAACCAAACCCCTGATCCACGATAGTGACATGAAACATCCAATAACAGCTGATACTGGAATGCACTGAACTGAAGCTTGTCTTGTCATTGATGAGACTGTGCAATCAATATGAAATTGATCAGTAAAGCAAAACGTTTGAATAGTTGCTAATGTACAAATCAATATGTATAGCAAGACAGGACGTTGGGGACTAAAGGTCATACATCCTTTCATCGGTGACAACTCTGGTTGCCTGGATTGTATCTTCTGTCTTCAACTTGTGTCAGTGGCTAAAATACCTTTAGTTGCTGACCCTGTTCATAGCAGTGCATTGCTTAGCTTTTTACAGCGGTACTCCTGCTTCTCCAAAGTGGAGCCGTGGCAATCACCACATTACTGTAGCTAATACGCTGACTATCAATAAGTATCTCAACCCCACTTCAAATAATCCAAACTATCCCTTTAAGGTGGGGTACACTAACAAAGAACCAGCTTGTAGAAAATGCTCACAGCTTAAATATGAATGCAGACTGCTAATGTTTATATTTGGGCAGTGGTCACAGGCTGTTATTAAGAGTTCTGCAGATGACAGAGATGTTTATCAAAAAGCTGCAGTATTGCTCTGGTTGCTGACAGCCACCACATTTGGAAGAGGCACTGCTACTTTTCTGTTGTGGTTGTATATCATGACAGGACAGGAGTCAAGAGCATTAGTGTCACTTAATGTTTATGTTTTGTTTTAGACATGACCATCCATTTAAGTGTTAACGTTTGTGTGCATTTTGCAGGGTTGTACTCACGATCACTTCCACTGTGACGGCGACGGTGCTGTTGAGGGCTGGGTTTCCCCCGTCTTTGGCCATCACTGTCAGGTAGATCATCCCATTGGGAACTTGCTCATAGTCCAGAGGTCTGGTCACACTGATCACTGAAGGAAGGAGAGGAGGAGAGAAAAGGAGAAAGGTGGAGTTTTGTGGTAAATCTGTTTTCATTTGAAACCTTGGGACAGTAACATTAAAGCTCATTAAGTTGTACACAAGTGTAGAAACGATTCTATAAATGTATGTGAGTCTAGCAGCATCCTGACCCATACTGTAATTGGTAGGGGTGGGAGAAAATAATTGATTATCTTAAGTATCATGATATCATGGGAATTACCATTTACGCGCTAATGAAAATAAGCATCGTGATTGCCGTAATATCTTACAAACAAATGGATCAGTTTTACTTTAGGTTGCTTAACATTAAAGAACGTGTGTGCTCATACTTTAAGGCATTTATTTCCTCTGCTCCATGGAAACAAACTAATAATTACTGACTTCATATTGCAAACTCAATCTGCTGCTCCACGGTGAAGAGCTACAGTAACTTCAAAGGGTCAAAATTCAAACTCTAAATTCCCAATGGGTGTAAAAACACAGCCAGGGGCACTATTAGTTTTGTTTTGACGTCTTATGTTATTGATTATTTTCTCATGTCACCAGCTTGCTGAGCAGCAACAGCTAAATGTAGCACATCAAAATATTTTATTTACCACTTCTATATGTAATTATAGGAATGATTCTGCTCAAGTAAAACTCAGAAAGACTGACTGATGTGATGTGCATTGTGTTTGGAAATAGGAATCATGATGTACAGTTTCTAGTAGTGTATGATTCAACTTTCTTCTCATGGTCTAGTGTTAAAAAAAGCTAACAAACATCACAATAAATCGTAGTATCAAACTGCAATACTTCTGAATCACAATACATACTGAATTGAAACCAGTATCATGATAGTAGCCTAGTAATTGGCAATTGGCATGAGCGTACCTGCGTATCCCTCCACCATGATGATGCTGAAGTAACTGGGGAAGACTGAGGCTGAAGTGATGGTGTATGTCAGGAAGTTGTTGGGAGGAGAATCCTCATCCGTAGCCTGTGGGTGGGCAGATAGTGGTGGGAGAGACGCGAGTGCCTTTAACATATGCCTCAGTGACAGTCAAAAGTCCACAGAGAGAAGAAGTTTTGAGTGAGTGAGACAAGACGACAGGACAGATGCTGCAGTAGACAGTGCTAATATTTTTATGTGTATGTTTGCGCAGCATGGGCGCGTGTGATTCTGTGCATATGTGTGTGCAGCCAGGAAGCTGTCAGTCAGTGATGGTATGTTATTGGACAGATTAAAGCTGATTCTGGCTATTAGTGGCGCAGACGTCAATACTGGATGAACACCAACCGAGCCAAGACAAGCCAATCAGGCAGGGGACAGATGAAACTACACTTTGCAGGGCTAATCCACAACAACATCAACAACAATGATGACACCCCCTCATTATTCTCAAGTTGGCAGCAACTTAAACATGAGTCCTCCGGCTGTGAGGAGACTCTACGAGGCCTCACTGGCATCATTAGAGGCTGGACAGGTTGTCAAAAACACTCACTTGTATCTCTCCACGCATATCTCTACTCTTTGATTTAATGCCAAAGTGTTGAGTAAGCAATACCTTTCTTCCCCCACAACTTCCTAAGCTGTGGCTCTTCTCTTCCAGGCTGTCTTCCTATATCAAATTTCGACAAACAGTTTCATATTAGATCGTTTACCACTCAAAGGTAAGAGGAGTTCGGGGCAGCAAATCAAATAGATGAGTGGCAAAGGAGGTAAAGAAATAAGAAGTGTAGAGAAAATTCTTTAAAAGGTTTAGTTGTTGGAAAGCATAAGGACTGTAGTATGCTCTTAAAAATAAGGGTTCCAAAAGGGTTCTTCCTGAAGGGCTGTGGTTCTATCTAGAACCATTTTCTCCTCAAGAACCCTTCATTGAAGAAAGTGTTTGTCAAGGGTTTTTTTTTTGTCAAGTGTTCCATTTAGAACCCTTAGGACAAAAGAGTTCTTCAAAGGTTGTTGAAACCTTTGATGAACTCTTTTGTCAAGGGTTCTTTGTACCGTAAAAGTGTTCTCGGTAGAACCCCCTAAGTGGATTCTAGCTCCACCCCTCGGAATATAAAAAGGTTTCCAGTGGAACCCCCTGAATGTGGTACAAATTTAAAACTTGGAATCTAAAAAGCTTCTCAGTAGAACTCCCATGGTGGGTTCAAAAAGGGTTCTCAGTAAATCAAATTAAATCCTTGGAATCTGAAAATGTTCTCGGTAGAATCCCTGAGGAGGTTTCTTGTTAGCACCTGTAGAAGGTGGAACAGTTCTGGATATAACCCATAGAGAGGGTTCTGGATGGAACCATTACACCACTGAAGGGTTCTCTGTAAAACCTTTCACAGGAGGAGTGAAACCTTCCACAGATGGTTCTAGGTATAACCCTTATTAATGTTGGGTTCTAGGTAGAACTTTCTGAAAGGGGTCCAAGGGGAATCTTTATAAAAGGTTCTACCAGGAACCAGAAAAGTTTCTCTCATGGGGACAAGCCGAAGAACCCTTTATGGTTCTTCTTTCTAAGAGTGTGGGGGGCACAAACCTCCAAACAGCAGAAAAGCATCTCTTTGGTGAGTCTCTCAACACATCCTCTCCTTCCATCTATTTCAGTCTTTTCCCTCTTTCCTCCTCTGGTTTCCGGAGTAGTGTGTGTGTGTGTGTGTGTGTGTGTGTGTGTGTGTGTGTGTGTGTGTGTAGTAGGTTTCGGGGCAAATCGCTGACACACAGAATTGTGCGACTGGCTTCCCTGTTCCTCTCAGGCAGTGTATTAATATCAGCAGCGTTTAAGGTTAGCTCAGACTAATCAAACACAGCGAGCCAAGCGTTGAGCCCAGTCATCAGATCAACTCCCACAATGTGAAGGCACGGCGCCACACGGTGCACCGTGGCGGGGTGAGACTCTGCTGCACCCGCTGCCACAAGGGACGTAATGGTCTTTCTCTCGAGGGCGCAATCAAAGGAAACGCTGAGCCATTAGTTACCATTGTGCCTGCGTGCCTCTGCCTTTTGTGTGGCAGTGACTGATGGCGAACACAGCGGGCCGACCTGTTCTTCTTGGATACAGTGCACACAAACACATAACTGCATGATTATAGTAACACAGAGGAAACAAGGAAAAAAGAGGAGGAGGGCAGCAGAACCAAAGGCTTGTGAGTGTGATGATGACTGGTGGTGGTATTTGTGTCAGGATGAGATCCTCCGTTGCGTGCAGTGTAGTGTAGTTTATAAGGCTGCGTTCACACTGCAACAAAAGTTGCCCAAATCTGATTTTTTTGTTGCTCATACTTGACTCATCTGTTATTTTCAAGACAATATGAAGAGCACAAAACCCATGAAATCTAACCTTTTAGTTCTGATTTGGGCCACTTGGACCGTGTTCAAACTGCAGACAAAAGTGGCCCAAATCTGACTTTTTTTGCTCAGATGTGGCTCAGATGTTTTAATGCCAGTGAGAACAGTCTGATGGAGTTCAGAATTGCTTCTGACAGCCTGAACTTTTATATGAAATCTGTTTATTTGAAGTTGTTCATGTCACAAGCCCCCCACTCCTGGCTCCGACAGACGTAGCAGCCATTGTGTGCATGTGTGCAATTACCCTGCACAATTATCTTTATATCTGTATAAGTCAAAGATGTATGAAATATGTTTATTCAATTTTGTCTATTTTTCTATTTTAAGCTATTTTTATCTTACACATGGGTCCATACCAACATAAAAACAGTAAAATATGAGGACAACATAGAAATACAGTCATAGCAGTCCACAATAATCAAAACACATTTGTGCCAATTCTTCCAAAAGCAAGAGACGTACCTTGTGTCACTATGTGTTGGCCACAATGATTACTTTTTTAAAAGTCAATTAACTGACTCATACATTTATACATAAAATTCCTCAACACAGCATGAATGGTTGGAACGTTACCAGTCACACACATATGATTTGCACTTGTCCATCTTGGGGCCTTGGGGAGTAAGATCTTATCTTAATTGAATTTTAAATCAATAATAAATAAACTCTTATTTTTTTTGGTCTCACAACGTAGTTCATTTACTGCAGCAAAACAATCGCTAAGCAGCACTATAATACCATTACGAGAGTTGATTTTGGTTTGGCGTATTAATATTTAAACATCAGTGATGGTCACAGGTGTGTGTTTACAGGGTATTTTACAGCAGCTATAAACAGGACAGCTTTACTGTCTTGTAACAAGAGTGTACTCTTGGCCTCATTTGTCTCTTTTAAAACTCCACACGTGCACGTTTTAAAGCCTTCTCACCCTGACTCGTGCCACTGGCTGGACGGCCTGTTCGTTCTCTCTCAGCGAGCCCACATACGCTTCCTTCTGGAACAGGGGCGCGTTGTCATTGACATCCAACACGTTGACGCGGACCCTTCCCGTTGTCTCCTCCCCGCCGCCGTCCCTCGCCAGCACAGTCAGCGTGAAGCGCCGCATCAACTCATAGTCCAAACTGGCTCGCAGAATGACCCAGCCTGTCTCATCGTCCAGTGTAAACCTGCAAGAGACAAACACGTGAAATCAAAGGCAGACAACTCCCAAAAAGTTTGAGAAGGGTCATAATGACTTTAATATTATTATATTGCAATGGCTTTATTTGGCAAGATTTATTTCCAGGACCCAAGAAAATAACATCTACTCCTTCTAAAAGATTATTAATGATTTCTTACAACTCATAAACTGACACTTACTCATTTGGCCTTAATTTGAACTCTAATTAACATGAAACAGGCAAACTAAAACAGTTATTTCACCCCAGAATAATGGCTGTTGCCTTGTTTTTAGAGAATTTATTACTCTAAAGATATTACATATTTCTCCTTTAGATCAAAGACATTGTATTCATTTTACGGATATCAGATAAAAAGTATGTGTGTGGTTAAGAGGTGCTCGCTAATCGGGAATTTGTTCTACTGCGAGTCTTTTGTACATTTTTTATCTGGTAATGAGATATACTAAATAGTTAATGGTTTCTTAGAGCCATAGTAAAAAAGCACATTACAATGTTTCTCATGATGGCTGTTCAGGACTGTGTCATCCTAGTTAACTGAGGAGAAAAACTGTTGCACTTAATGATTTGTTCTTACAAAGAGAAAAACTCTTTGGGTCTGTATGTTGTAATAATAATAGTAAGTTAGTATGTTTTTCTTTACAGTCTGATACTCAGTTAAGAGACAAACTACGTCTGCCTTGACTTGAAAATCATCTTTTAAATTGACAAACATCATGTGTGTGACTTGTGGCACAATTCAAACAGGATCAAAAAATATTTACTCTCTCACTATTGACTACAGTTCATATTTTTTCCCAGGTTATGTCCCATGGTTGTGCACTGGAAGGGGTGTTTAGATTCTCTGTATAAGGAATCATGACATTCCACTGGTTGAATCCTCTTTCCAGCGATGCCCTGAACAAATCTGTCGGCGTTCTTTTGAGATTTCTAACCTTGATACGGCTGCACTAATAAAGGCTTTTTAACTACATCCTTGGATCTGTGCGAGTGCGCCTGAGGTAAGCCCTGTGGCTTCCCTTTTTCTAACACAAACATAATAGTAACCCACACAGTCTTTTTTTTAGCAGCTGATGAAAAAAAAACAAAAAACAAAAAGTCTATTGTCCAGCAATAAAATTCAAATCTAACCAGACAATCACCGCCTAACACAAAAAAATCTGATGAAGTCTGATGTACCTGGTCCAAATACAGATTATGTTCAGGTAAGTGGCATCAGGTCTGTATTTTGAGCTGTTGCACAATGAATGGAACCCATACTTCAGATCCTCCCTCGCAGCCACTCTATAAGTAACCTGCCCATAACTATTTATCCATCTAGATTTTTTTTGGTGTGAGTTGCAGAATTTTGTAGATATCAGCCGTAGAGACGTCCGCCTTCTCTAGGAGCTAAATGACACTTGGTTTGTGGTGCTCAAAGCACACACACATACAAAACAGCTGAATAATTCCAACCAGTGTCTCTTTCCAAAAATCATGGCTACTTTCTGCAACAGAATCTACCAGAACAACTCTCTTTTCCTATAGAGAGAATAGACATGAAAATGGTCACAACAAGATCTGTGGATTATCTTGAGTAACCAGGTGGTGATTTTTGGAAAGAGACGCTGGTTTTGAATTTGAGCTTTGAGCACCACAAGCCAAGTGCCACTCAGTCCCATTCTATTGGAGAAAAACAGCAGACATCTCTATCACGGATATCTATAAAACTCTGCCACTCACAGCACAACTATCTAGATGGATAAACAGTGCTACAAGCCAGAGGGAAAATATGCATTTTTGATTTTGGGGTGAACGGTACCTTTAAAAGTGGACAGAGAGGCAGATGTCCAGTGGCGCATAGTTATCCTACACCCTGTTATCAGAGCTAAACCACACCATGATTCCTGGCGTTTTCACATTTTAACATTGTGACTAATTGTGTTCTTTTGATAGTGAAGATAACGAATGAATGTGTGTTTTTCTTTGTGTGTGGTTCTGTAAATTTGTGGCCTGAAGAGAGCAGACGTAAAGAAAAGCGCCAGGCATCATTGCTGCTCAGCTGTCTGTGTGGCAGAAACCTTCACAAGTGGCCAGATAAATGAAAAATTTATGTGATTGTGTGTTTTTTGTGTGTAGCTGTATCTTACTGGTCTGGCTCGTCGCTGAAGTAGTAACGCACAATCCCAAATGTGCCTGCATCTCCGTCTGTAGCCTGGATAGAAAAGACAGGAAGAAAAAAACATTTATTTTTAAAATCACGTTTACGTCCATGTAAAGTTTTACAGTTTGGTTTCTAACCTGGATTTTGTTTTTGTTTGTTTTCTTTTTTGGGTTTTGTATCTGTTAAATCTTCTGTTCTCTTTCAGGATTATTTTGCAAATACATTGTCATGTGGAAAAAAAACACTTCCTAAACTCTTAAGCAAGTTTTAAATGTGTTGCTGTCTTTTAAAATGCTGTTGTGAAAACTAGAGGAAGTTCGTGGTGTTCTGTTAGTCACCACAGGCACACTGCAACCAGAAAGTCCAAGTTGTGACATGTTTGTTAAAGCAGCAATAGATAAATAAATAAACAGTTTTTTAATTGCCACTAAAATAAACGGTTATATTACTCCTTGAGGTTAACAAACGTGTTTTAAATGACATGATGCATAAAATCATCTGTCAGTGACTTTTTCCAACATTTCTCACTCCAACAGCTGTCTGTGACTTGATGTTAAAACATGCAAGCCACGCTTCACTCGGAGGTGTTGATTGGATTAAATCTGGGAGAGCTGATACATTTCCTCATCCACATGACCCACCCCTGCCACAAAAGCAGCAACAACTGCTGTCATATGTTTTGCAGATAAAAGGGGTGTCAAAGAAATGCAACATAAAGAGCAACACTTTCAGGAATCTTGTACTTTATGAAACGGCACATTAACATGATCTGTCTTTGTAAGCACAGGCCTGCGTATGTGCACACATGCACCGACGCGTACACACGGGGTGTTGTGTCGGCGCTGATGGATCGCAGCTGGAGAGGCTGTTGTAATAGAGTTTCACTTCAGTGGCTCTGCAGTCAGTTGAAGGGCCAAACTCGAACGTGTCTGCAGCCTGCTCTGTCAACCACGATGCTGGTCACTGTGATTCACTGATGCCCTGATACCGACCCTATTATGGAGGACTGTGTGTGTGTGTGTGTGTGTGTGTGTGTGTGTGTGTGTGTAGGTGTGTGTGTGCGTGTGTGTGTGTGTGTAGGACACATGCTATTTTGCATGTGGCTGGGACTTATACTCTTACAAAGATGGCAAAAGTATGCACATTGTTTACTTGAGTAGAAGTACAGACACTTGTGTAAAAAAAAAAGAGATAAAGTAAATAAGTACAGGCTCTGAAATTTATAAAGTATAAAAGTAAAAGTATGAAAGTAAAAGTAGTCCTCTGAAGGACATTTGTACCAGCTGTCTTTGCACAAAAATAACTGAATCTCACTTTTTCTCCATAGTCGAGTCTCGCTCTCCGTCTGTTTCCTTTTGCTACATCTTGTCATTTTTGGTCCTGTTACATCTGTTTTGTGGTGTTATATCTTCTATGTCGCATATGTCTTGTTATGTCTTTTTTTCATCTTGTTATGTCTTTTATGTCGCTTTTCTTCTCGTTAGGTCTTCTTTGCCTTGCAACGTCTTTTTTTTGTCTTGGCGTCATTTGTCTTGCTACATCTTTTATGTTGCATTTGTCTTGTTAAGCCTCGTTTGTCTTGTTATGTCTTATGTTGTTGTTTTTCTCGTTCTTCTGACCAACACCAAGGAATTGTCTTTTCCTATGTGTTACTGTCCCATTCATTTAATGTAAATATGTTGAGAGGGCGGTGCTCAATGAAGCAAAATAGAAATAATCAATAGTTCCCCTCAAATGGATTTAAACTGAAAAGTAACAAGACTGTTTTGAAAATGTAAGGAGTAGAAAGTACAGATTTTTGTGTTAAAATGTAGAAGGCAAAAGTTATAAGTTGTAAGGGAAATAAAAGTAAAGTACAGATACCTGAAAAATTAGTATCTGTACTTAGTTACTTCCCACTTCTATACAAGTTTGTTTGAGAGTGTATTCATGTGTGGTGGATGATATGAGTCTGATGTGAGGGCATCTGCACAAGCAAATGGGCCAAAATGTGCGTGTTAGGTAATGCTGTGAATGTGGATGTATGTGTGCGAATTTAAATGTGTTAGGAAATATCCGTCCCTTTTAAATTGAATGCATTTACGTTTATGTGTGTGTGTGTGAGTCTGTGTGTTTGAGTGTCCCATCTATGACGCCTCTCACAGATGGAACAACGGCTGCAGCTATCAATGTGCTTTTTCTCCTTCTTCTAAAAATTACACCATGCTGTTTAGCTCGAGCCCGTAATTTCACAGAGAGCCTCCACCACATCGTCCTGGACAGCGAGTCGATGCTTCTTTTTTTTTTAATGTCCGGATGGTCCTCGCTTTGTTGTCAAGTGCGTTGAGGCACATCCGGCTGAACAAGAGAGTAAAGTCTGGGACGCTAAATACATGTGAGGTGTTTGGGACTCCAGTCAGGTTCCTATATTAACCTTTGAGTTTTCATCTGTCGTGTCTCAATGACCTCATCATTTAATGCCACTCAACTGCTTCTCCTCCTCTCTCTTTTTGCATTCCTACCATCCTTCCCTCCTCCTCCTCCTTTATCTTTCCCTTTTTTCTTTTCTGTCTTTACCTCGCCTTCCTCCCCGCATCCCGAGCTCCGCCTCCATCTCTACAGTCTCCCCTCTCTCCTCTACATATCTCCCTTAGCACACTCTTGCCCCCTCGGTGCCTCCCTCCCCCCTCCTATGCTCCCTCTCTCCCAGGTGAGTGACAGGCCCATAAGTGCTCCAATGATAGCAGTGGGGGTGTTAGTGTGACAGCTATCGCAGCGGTGACAGGAGCCGGGCTCAGCCTGGGAGCTAATACTGCCTCTGCCTCTGCGGCCGAGCCCCTCTCGCCATGACGACAGACAGAAAGGGAGAGAGACAGACAGAGAGACGAGAAATACGATAGCCATCACCCCTCCATCATTCACCGACCCGCTCCCTTTCTCCTACCAAACAATCACCATGACTGTAAGGCCCAGTCACTTTGCCAACTGCTCGCCAAAGACTTTTAACTTCAGACGCAGAAGGCCTGCAGCAGATGGACGGTGGAGATTGCCTTGTGCAGGGATTTGCTGTAACTTAAACACCATGGGCCCGAATCCTTGACACCAGGGTATTATGCATTTGCCCCTCATTGCCATGGTGGCTTAAACTTTTTTTGGTTGGGGAATTGGAGGTGATGGAAAAGTTGGCGAGGTGGTGTGCACAGGGAGAGAGTGAGTGTAAGATTTAATGAAGAGAGAAATGCCATGGAAATAAAGCTGGGCTAACTAATGTGCCTAATAACCTCACTGACAATTACAACAAGCCTTTAAAGTACCACAATGGGTCAAAGGGAGTTTTGCATGTTGGAGTCATAAAACATCTCTTTTTAGAAAACCTCATAAATAACTGAGATGAGAACAAAAAATAAAAGTTAATTAAATTTTAGATAGTTATTTTACTGTTAATAAACGGTCAAATAATGCTTATATATGCTTTATAAGCCATTCATTAAGAATTTGTAAAGTTTTATAAACATCTGCCAGTGAGATAAGGTATTCTAATAGTCAGTTAATATCAATCCAAATCATATTTATTGGTGGTTACAATCTAATTATCAACTAATTGAACTTTTTGCCTTTGCTTATGCAATTTGTATAGAATGTTTTCTTTAATGTGTTTTTGGTTATATGGTTATGTCATTGTGTTACTAATTGTACTTTTGTAATTTCTGGTGTGTGGTTTTGTGCTCTTTGTATTTAATGTTTTTATATGCCATTAATCTAATTTTGTCGGTGCTTACAGTATGTACTTCTGCACTTTTGCATGTTATCTTTTTAATGTTTTTATATGGCATCAACATGCCGGGGACCTCTGATGAAAATCAGCGTATATAGCTAAATTTGGCATATTTACATGAAGAAACTTAAGTGATCATAAAACATAATTACCAAAAATTAATAAAGTACTACAGATATCTGGTGCATCGGGCTACATGGGCATTTCTTAAAGGCTTACAATCCATTTGGTAATCATTAACAAATGCTTATAAAATCCTGTATGTGCAACAATAAACTGTTAGTTCACTAATTTAATCAGAATGTAATTGTGATCATCTCTCATCAGCTATGATACAATATATAATTTATAAACTAATCATTTTATGACACAAACTTATAATAAAGTAATAAATTATAGCATTACTAATAATTAGCAAACCTAATTAATGAGCATTTCTTTGTTAACAGTGAAATAACTATTAACTAAAGCTTAATTAAAGCTATAGTTGGTAATCCTGTTCAGAAACACTTTTTGTTATACTGGGTGAAATGGTCCTTCCATCCTGAGAGTAGTCAATACATTATGTATTCAGAAAAAGGAACGAAAAGAATCAGACCTCTGTGTCAGATGCAGGCCTGTAAAAACTCTGACCAATCCCTGCCATTCGGTCCGAATGGAAAGGAACCAATCAGATGCCTTCATGTCTCGTCCTGCCCACGCCCCCCTCTGTCCCTCCCTCCTCCCCATGCGCACCCATCACGTTTCACTGTTGCCGGAAATATTCAGCAGGCTCCTCAGTAGAAATACCAAGTTAGCAGGAGAATAAGTTCATAAGAGTACTATAGCAGAGAAAATGCGGCCAAAAATACCACTTCCAGCGTTACTTGTAACGGCTCGACCCGCTAAACAGGCAAAGAAAAGTAAGCCGGAGGCAGAAAAAGGCTGCGATGAAAAATGCTCTGGATAAAGCTAGAGGACAAACCAGAGTCAACATCTGTGCAGCCTTTGAGCAGTGGAGACAACTGAGGCATCTGAAGGCCTGAAAAGTGATGCAGAGGTTGCTGTGTTTCTGCTGGACAGGTAATTATTTGTTTTACTTCAGGGGGATTTGTTATTTTCATGAAATATGTAACGTTTGCCAACTTAGCTGCTTTTGTAGCTCGTATTAGCCCAATGCTAACATTAGCTTCTCTGTCGGTGTAAGCCGGTGGTCGGTACATACTGCTTATTTAACTTATAGGATCTGTGCTTCCTGCACGGAGCATTGAGCGTTTTTACTCGACGGGGGGCGTGGTTTTGGACGGAGCACTGACGGGAGGAGGTGGTGGTGGTGGAGCTTAGAGGAGGTGCCACTTTCAAATCTTGCTAGCTCTCCAACAGCTCTATCAACATTACCAACTATAGCTTTAACTATCAATTTACCATTGATTAATGATGGTTATTATAAAATGTGACCAATAAAAGAGGTATGGAGGATGCACATTGCTGTAAATGCCTGCCATTGACTAAGATGGTATAATAATATATGGTATGGTATGTATGGTTTAATAATTTGTTGTTTGAGTACGTGTTCTCTTACTGTCAAGTTGCCCAGAGATGATACAACTGCAGTATGTTTTGTAGATGAATACTGGGGCCCAGACTGCAGCGATGAAAATCTGCCCTGTGCTAAGGAGCGGGGCACTGAGGTATCAGAGTCAGCGTTCTGATCAAAATCCAAACTAAGTTGTTAAGGAGTTTCTGCACAAAGAGTCAGTGCGCTGCTGATTGCCAATATAAACTCTGCAAACCCCTGGGTCCTCAGGCAGTAACTACAAAAGAGAAATTAGTTCTCAGTTGACCAGTTTGGTTAAATGATGTGTTTCTTCCCTTCAGAGAGGCGAGGCCAGCAGGCAAACTCAACTCTGTGCGTGTTTGTGTGTTAGTATGTGTGGGTGTACCTGTGTAACTCATTTGTGTGTCTGCATGCCTGTGATGCAAGTGTTTCTGAATGCAAAGAATGTGGGTGCATATGTTTGTTTGCATGTGAAAAGGATAAACATGGACAGAGAAGCACTGCGTTTCCAGGTTCATTCAGTCTTGGGTTAAATATGCACCCCAAACATTTACAGTATAAACTCTTATTATCACACTCAATTGCTTTCAAAAGAAAGCGGAAATGAGAGCCTCCCTTCATGAGCGACAGAAAGATAGGGGTAGTGTGTGTGTGTGTGCGTCTGTGTGTGTAAACTGGGGTTGCGTTGGAGGGGGTACAGGAGCAGATTATCAGCCCAGCTATCTCATGGACAGCGAGGGAGGTTAAAGCTGCACAGGCTTTTCTATCTTGAGTGAGCTGGAATTTGAATTGATTGGCTCCTAAAATTGCTTTTTCTGCAGGAGCTTTGAGAGGCATGGAAAAGGAAACCAATTACTGGCTGTCAAAGCCTGCTGTCAAAATAGAGATGACCCCCAGTCCAAACACAGACAACCTCTTCTGTCTCAGTGTTGCACACCTAAACACAACCACAAAGACTAGATAACAAACATATACCCACACAAGCACACACGAACACACACTACTACCACCAGCACAGTGAAGATGTCCAGTTTTCTGACAATCATTGTGGGAGAGACAATGATGAAGACACGGTTGTCAGGTTATCTTCCTCAGCTCTGGTTAGCTCCACTGATGCAGGCTCCTTTAAAGGCTTCATAGTCTCACTTTCTCACATGTTCCTTATCCATGACAAGAGCATATAGATCAATCTTCACAAATGCAATACAAGTGGGATACAGTGAACTGTTATTTTTAAATGAGACTCTTTGGCGTTAATGTTTTGCATACTGTGGTGCATGTGTGTGTGAGAAACACAAAGCACCATCTTGGTCATGTGACACATTCCACACTGTATAGTTCTGCATATTTAGGCAGTGAAGTGTGGAGGTTTGTGACTCCCACTGCACTCAGAGGCACCATGGGAATCCAACGCAGGGTGAGAAATGCCCTATCAGACTGCACATCAGTTTACAGTACTCTTGTGTAGAGAATCACTCTCTTCAAATCCATGCATACAGTGCAATAGCAATGAAAAGAGCTTTGTTTTAAAAGGTTCACATTTTTCAAGTCTGTCTTAAAACAATGCATTAACACAGCTATTTCTCGATGTAATTAATCCTCTTGTTGTTACTGGTTGCAAAGAAATGCATTTCTAACAGCTTTAAACTTGGATGAATCTAATTTGCAACTAAGCTTCATGGTGTAAAGCCCACTGCAAAACACTTGAAACTTGGCTGAAACTGAGCTGCAACAGTTGCAAAATCCTCAACTTTGTAAAACTAGTTTCACGCAACAGCCAACAAAAATGTTGACCTCAAACTATGATGGAATCATTCCAACTGATGTAACTGATTAAATTCAACTCCACAACACCTCATCACCAAAATGAATACAATAATAAAACAGAAGATAGTGTCTTGGATGCTTTAGATGAAAATTATCCTCATGGATGTCATGTCAGGTTTGTAAGGCTGGCTTTACATGGTGAAACTTTTATGCAACTATAGTTGGTGGAAACTCAGTTGCAATGAAATTGCATGGTGTAACGCCCTCTGCAGCACACTTGAAACTTGTCTGAAACCTGTTGCTTCACAAAACAGGGAACCACATCTTTGTTCTATGCAAAAATACCTGGTGTGTGTATATGGCATGTGGCAAATAAATACAGGTGTATGTTCACTTACATTTACCTGAAGGAGAAATAATTCCACTCAAATCCACATCAAACAAAAGACTTGGGGACAGTAGCTGTAGTGTGCCAGTATTTTTTCTTTCTACTGAAGTTACTCACTTTTTTTTTTTTCAGTAAATACTTTTGTACTCAATTCAAGTACTTATTTGCAAAGTAACAGTACAGTACAGTACAGTGGCTACTCTGTGCACCTCTGAAGACACCCACTTGATTTGTCTTTAACTGCTGAAACCTCATGTAAGTGTTGGCTGGACTTTAAAATGCATTTTACCACAGTGTGACAGAGTCAAATATGAGTCTGGTCGCAACACGATGAAAGATATGACTGAAAGGACGAGGTGAATGACAACATCTATTTAGCTCTTTTTTTGATTATGGTACTTTGACTTAGGTTGTATTTGTATATTTGATGGAGACAGAGCATATTAATGAACATCAGTGTAAAAATACGAGATGTAAACATGCCAGATTATAGCAAAAATGTTAATTTACATTCACAGTTATAGGCAGGTAGCAAGAAACAGAGACCTTATGACAATATACAAATAAAATTATGCAAAAGGTAAATAAAAGACTAAATACTATGTGCACAGTTTTGGTTTACTTTAAGCCATTATGTATGCTGCAGCACGTTGGTCTTCCTTCTTATCTCAATTACCTTCGTGGTCTCGGTTTCTATGTACACAAACTGCCATGGGACCGTGCAGAGCCTGTTTGTGTCTCTGATCAATACTACAGCACAGTAACCTGGAAAAACTCTGCGGGGTGCCGGGGTGAACTGTGTCCAATTAATGATCACACATCTTGAACAGCCTCTCTCCAACACTAGGAAACTAATGAGGGAGTTTATATATTCTGTGTCATGCATGTACACCTGAAATTGTGTTTAAAGTGACACAAAAAACTCAAACCTCCTCAGTAGAGACAAGATGCAAAACGGCTCACCTACTCGGATCAAACGAGGCCAACCACATTTCTCGCCAGTCCCCCAGCTGTGACCTAGTGCACCTGCGGGGGTTGATGGGAGCCGTGTGTGTTTTTACTGCGGACACTTTAGTGTAATGGCGATGGCGAGCGTGCGTTTACGAGTGCTTTATTTCGCTAAAACATTAACGAGCAGGTGGGGGTGCTCACAGCAACTGCTGCCTGCCGACAGGATTGAACAGCCTGTTTCTATTATCTCCTGACCACCCAGATAACAGCGAGACAGAGACAACTTTAACACTTTTTTTTAAAAACGATGTATACTTGTAAAAGAAGACTCTGATAAAGTGGATGTCCTCACAGCATACGGTGACAGCTTGTGAGATAAATTGTACCGTTTGCATGCATACACGCAGCCACTATATAATGATTACAACCACATGTGAACCACTGGATAAAACAGCTGTTACCTCTGGAATAAGAAGGAAAGAGGTGGAGGGGGGAGAGAGAACGAGAGAGGACTGCATTGTGGGCATAAGTTGGAGACAGTTTGAGCTGCCAGTGAAAAGGCTTAATGCAGAGCTCTGTGGCTGGCAGCTTCACTTTGCCGACAGGCCTTGGTCCTCCCCCTCCTTCCCTCTCTGTCTCCGTCCTCGATGATGAAGGAATGAGATTAGTACGGGCAAAGGGAGGATGTAGAGAATGATAAAGAGTGAAGCCTTTACTACAGAGACACACACTGAATATAAGGGGGAGGGAAAAAAAGCATGTGTGTACATGGTATCTATGGTTATGTGTTGAGAGAGCAGGGCTGAGGCCAAGAAATGAAACAATCTCAGACAGTGGACATGAGCAAAAATGCCTATATGTCTTCATTGTAGCTTCTCAATTGTGATACAATGATGGTTTTCAGTGTTTTATATCAATATAAACTGGATATCTTTGGGGTTCTGAACTTCTCATCAGACAAAACGACCAACTTGAAGACCTAATCTTGAGCTTTAGGAAACTGCTATAAACATCTTTCACTTTCAGACACTTAATGGACCAAACGATTCATCGATTAACTGAAAAAATGTTTTGTTGTTTGGATTCAATATTAGCAAAAAGAAACTGTTCAAAAAAGTCAAATACTCAAATAGCTCAGTTGAATACAGCTAAACAATGTTAATATTTCTGCAGTCCAAAAAAGGTGTGGG
>JAJHUR010138585.1:0-10201 GCA_027495735.1 Lutjanus campechanus
ACTGAGCTGTTCTCCATCTTGGCAGAGGCAGAAGTTGGTCGACGTCCAAACCACAGAATATGCAGCAAGTAACACAAGCAAGGAAAAGAGCAGCAATGGCCACTTTTCCCAGCAGAGGACTGCTGCTGTTTGTAATTCTGAGGTGAAAACTATAAGTCTGATTAGGTCCCCAACCCCCCTCCCTTTATTAAAGCTGGAGTAGGAAGTTTAATTTTGGTGTCATCAGGCAAAAATTCCATGAGGCGTAAACCTTTTTTTTAATTTTTACGACGGGTACAGCAAATGTGATGAGTGACGAGAAGACAGCACTGCGAGTAAGTGAGAGGTGAGAGGAGGCGGGGCTCTGCGGGCGCTGCAGCCGTGTTTGTCAACTCGCTGTCGAAGAGAAGAGAGAGCGAGAAAGTGCAGCTGGAAACAGAGCGTCGATGCTGTGAAAAATGTTTTATGCCCCGACAACTACCATTTACATTTTCAAATTCCTCTTTAAATGGATAGAAAAGTTCAGCTCTGACGTATTTCAAGTGTTGTTTTGTTATGTTTTTTATTTGGACACACACTGGACCTGCCAAGTAGGTTGAGACAAAGTGAAAAAAAAAAAAAAACTGGGGGAATTGCCAGTTTTGATCCATTTTCGATTTAGCTCATTTCGATTGATCTTTGATTTAGAAATCGTGAAACCCATAGAGGGTCTCCTCCTCTTGGTTCTGTTTTCAGGTTTTAGAAAATCTATCCTGTGACAGCTGGCATCACAATGGACGATGATATCTTTGTTGTAATATCGTCAATTTAAAATATTTTTTTTATTTTTGCACCTAAATTAAAAGATGCTTTCACTGGGCAGTAAACTGTGATTATATAAATTGTTTTCCTTTTTATAAAGCAGCTGCAAGGAGCCTAATAATCATTTATATAATAAACCCATCCTTCATGTTTGCACTTTCTGTCTCTGGCTGACTCCTTATTCACTGGTTTTATCGTGCTAAATTCTTTGAGAATTTACGTTTATTGGCTTGGCTTTTGTCAAATACAAACACAGTATTTGACAACCAGGAAATGAGACTCAACAATCAACTATCTTTCTCCAGAATCCCTCCATGCACCTTTGAGTCACAAAATACAAATTCTGCAAATTTAAAACAGCCCTTTGCTGTAAATCAGCACTGACAGAAAATGAAGACAACAATTATTAGTTTAAGTCAGAGATGAGACAAAAGACTGAGTACGTATTTAAGAAAATACAAAACCAGCCTAACTATTGTTCCAGATGGAAAGTAGAAATCATAGCTGTGCAACAATAACCACTTTACAGTCAGGATCATCTCTGCTGACGCGGTCCAGCCACAAAAATAGAGACCAGTAATAAGAGCCAATTCATCCTTTCCAAGAGCGCCAACAGCTGGCCAGTGATGAACTATTAAAGGTCAACAACCCTGACCTTTAAGCAGCATCATCATCTGTCCATTTCAGCAGTAAAGCGGGGGCCAACTGTTGTGAGGTGTGAGCCAAACGGAGCGGGAACTGAAACATCTCCATGCAACCCAGTAAGAGCTCCATCTTTGCCAATGAAATCGACTAAACTCAGTTTCAAGCTCCACCCTGCAGCAGGAGAAGCCCTGCAGGCGGAGGACGACATCTGAATCAACAGTGTCAAACATTTTCCCTGTTTTTAAACTTTGCAACTCTCCAAAAACTCCTTTGTTTTAGCAGAAAGAGAATTAATGTTTCTCTCACATAACTACAGAAACATGCGCTAAAATATACACGACTTTCACATGTGAAAATGGGTTGTTTTTTACCCAGGAGCACTTCAGCAGGGTGGACATTTAATATCATAGCTGCCTCGAGCTGAATCCCCCAGTTAAAGGACAGTCCCCCTCATCACCATGTCACATTTACAGCACCAGCATTTTTGCAGCCTGTCCACAATAATCCTGCACAAGAGTTTCGTAACATGTCAGGGGTTTAAGTTGTGGGTTGCGTTCGCCCATCTATCTGAGTGAGTGTGTCCGTTATGTGTGTGTGTGTGTGTGTGTTATCTCTTTCAGCTGCTGCATGATATATGAGCTGTTAGAGATATGAGGTGTTACCACAGTTAAGACAGGGCCACGCAGCCAGCCAACACCCATAGATGGACGTGCATCTGTCCACCAGTACACACTGTGTGCTGTATTAATCAAAGTATAAATGACCAAAGACAACACAGTCGATATCGGCCTGTCTTGTCTTCTGCCCATTTGTTAAAGAGCAGATAGGATGTTTTTACAGTGTAACAATTTAAAATAGTTATTGATTTTCAGTTCATTAAAATGTATGTACGTAATTAGGGATAGAAATTGTTTTGACACCGAAATTCACACCTTCAGACTGTAGCAGAGACTAATTGCACATTAATAAATAATAATGATTGAATATTTGTGGACTTACAGGGCTTTATCCAGAAGCTGCTGTTTCTCTTGGAGCTCCTGCTTCAAGCTCTCTACTTCCACCTTCAGCTCGATGTTCTGCAACAGAGGAAAACAGGAGGGTCAATCATCATCATCACACACCATCCTCTGCACCGTCTCACAACAGATAAATAACCTTCTGTAATTATAAAGCAGTGTCAGTGATAGATGGATGGTGACTTATTACTATAATATGCCTGTTAATATGATTGAGAAACCCTGTTAAATAGCATACAATAGTGTATAACATGTTAATATTAAGATGGAATTTATATGTTTAAATTCTAGAGATTCATACACAATATAAAGATTTGTGCACAATACCATACTTGCACCAAAAACACTAAAAACGTATTTATTTAAAAAATACTGGTGTCAATATAGCTACCATATTTGGTTTGTACCTTTTTAATTTCTTGTGATAAACAGGATAGCAATTTCGATTTCTGTAAATTATGAGGCTGAACAGTACAGTACAGTATGCTCAGGTGAGTTAATTCACATAAAAGTATGTTAACATTCAAGCTCCTGCACACATACGGTTCACCCACGCAGGTGTTTTCACTTAACCGTCTGATTAGACCTCCTCTCAGGACTTTGTGAGCTGACAGCTTCAAAAGTACTAATGAAAATATTTCATGGCAGATATTTTGACTTGTCAGAGCAGAAAAAAAAGCTAAATTGAAGTACAAAAGTTATTAAATGTGTGACCTTTTAAATCATGTAAAGTTCCATTATAATGGGATAAAAACGCAAAAATAAAACAATTTTCATTTGGTATATCTCACCTTACACACCTGCAGCAAAACATAAACATGTCATTAAAGTCAATATGAAATTCATATGTACGAGTCAATATCTTTTTAAACCTTTTAGACCACATGCTGTGCACCTATTTAACATATGCCAAAAAAAAAATCAATTTCCTTGTATTCTTATATCAAAATCCAATTGTTTTGTAAAACAAAATATAACACAAACCAACCATAATGACATCCATCCATCAATTAATGTTAAACTTTTAGTGACACAGAGCTAAATTGAATAATTATCAATGATTAATCAATTATTGATGATTTTCAACTACTGGTTAAGAAAAATGCACAAAATTTTCATTATGTCCCACCTGCCTATCCCAGACTCATTTTAAGTTTTATTTTAACAATTAATTAGTTATGTGAAACATTAATTTATGAAGCACAAACAATTGAAATGAACAAAATAATAAAACAATCAGGCTCTGAACAGCTGCTCTTGTCTGTCTGTTCAAACAAAATAATGTCAAATGGGGCATAATTTCTGCCATTTCTACACTAACAAGGCAGTTTAGGAAAAACCTGCAAGCTCCGGAGACACGGTACCTACAACATATGTTATTGGTTAAAACATTTTTAATTGGCATCACAACATCAGGTAATAAAAACATCTTTTCATGGAGTCTGTATCTGTTCTGTATCTCTGAGGTTAGAGGTTCTTTATATAAAAAAGATGACAGATCGTGAGGGTTTGTCACACTGCTGAAATGTTCACAGGTGGTATTCTTTCTCTGCCTCACGCCTCGAGCACCTTTCAGTGTCGTTTCCTCAGCCGTCACATCCCCTCATCGCTCTGATCTCTGTGCCCGTGTCGTGTGAATCAGGGTCGCCGGGTGTTGTGTATCATCAGTACAGGACATCTGACCGTGCTGTCATGGACGGTATATTTAGAGCTGAAGAATTCAGGGCAGCTCAGATACTCGCCCCCGGGGGCCAAAGGCTAAACTCCACAGTTTGTTTACCTGCTGACGTCCGCAGGGGGACGTTTTAGGGCCAATCACGGCTCTTAGTGGGGGACAGAGGATTTAAACAGTGGGAACAGAGGGGCTCATTCTTTCCATTCTGACCTTATAGAAGAGACGGGACAGTTTATCTGTCTGTCTGTTTGTCTGTCTGCTGGACTCACATCAGATGATGCTCTCACTGGTTTTATCAGCTTGGCTCATGTTCATTTCAGCTCTCGTCCACCATCTTGCTTTAGCTCTTGTCTCTCTCTCTCTCTCTGCCTCTCCTCCTTCTTGCTTTAGTGCCTCTTCTCCGTGCAGGTCCCGGTCTGCTGACCTTCCTCTGTCCCCTGCCAGAGAGCTTTATGTTTCTAACACTCACAAAGAGTCAGCAGGCTGCACGTGCACCAACACCTGCAGCCTGAAATCTACCCATAAACATATTCCTGACAGGCAGCATGAGGGCTCAACACACGCATACTGCTGTTTACTACACACGCACACATTCATTCTGCACATGTGATCAAAACACATAGTACTACTACACATTATACTGGTCACGTCCCATCAGACACTGATAAATATCCAAGAAAAAAAACACAACTAACTGCAACTAACAGTTATTTTTAGTATCAATTAATCTGTTTATTAGGAAGTATTAACTTAGCATGTATAATATAGTGAATTCCTTGTTTGTTGCTTGGTTTTCAGTTTACAGTGACGTAAAACAGAAACATATTTGGGGCTATTAACTGATAGATTATCTAAACAATTAACCAAATACTTTCTTTTAATCAACTAATCACTTATCTGGGTTATCTGTCAGCAAAATGACAGAATTATTTGACGTTCAGTTATCAAGGTATCTGCAGGATACAGAAAGGCAGTTATTTTTTTTTTTATAGCTTGTTTACATTGTCATTGTTCATGGCATCGACTTTAAAGGGATAGTTCATCCAAAAATGAACATTCAGTCATTATCTACTCACCCTCATGTCGATTGAAGGCTGGGTTTAGTTTTTTAGTTCATAAAACACTGCTGCTGGTCTTTTTTTAGTACTTTTTTTACTTGGCATGTTGGAGCTTTAGGACACTTGGTTTACACCAGACGAGCAGTATGAAGGCATTGTATGTTTTTATTCTGTTGTTTTTTTACATTTGAAAATGAGTCACCATTCACTTCTATTGTTTGTGAGATTCTGCAACACTGTTTTCCTGTGAAACTCCAGCAGCGTTTTGTGGACTAAAAATCTAAACCTGACCTTCAATCGGCATGAGAGTGAGTAGATAATGACAGAATTTTCATTTTTGGGTGAACTATCCCTTTAACTGTTGGACCAACTAAAAAACTAATTCAGTGGGTAACACTCAAATCATGTAGTCATTTTTATCAAAGCAGTTGTGTTAATCTAACTTGTTAACTTGATTTGAAAGAATAAAAAAAATTAAAACTTAAATTTATTTATTTATTTGTGTGTTACTATGTTTTCTAAAGTTGATTCACTGTTTTGAGTGTGGTTGTAAACTGAAAAAAGGATTATTCACAAATGATTTTAGGTTAAATCTGTTTGTTTTTTGTTTTTGTGTGTGTTACCAATTAAAAAATGTTTCAAGTTGGCTCAACAATTCTCTTTTTTCAGCGCTGTAAAACTATAAATGTGCAGAAAGAAAAGAGGATGTCAGAAATTAATTCTAAGGGGCATGAGGTTGTGTCTGATAAAGCAGAAAAGGTGCATATTTTATTATTAATCTGTTTCTGTATTAACCAAAGTAATAAAGAAATTCATTTCACATAATTAAAAATGAGAACACTTGGATTTTTGAGGCTTTTAAAGGACAAAGATACTAATCTCATTTTGCTAATTAATTTCATTCAGATCAATTCATCTCTTTAGAGCTCAAGCAGAATCAGCAGCAACTAGAACTTATGCAACATATGAGCGGACACGTGCTCCGCATATCTAATGGAGATAAATGATTCGTCTCAGTGCTCTTATCATAAATAATGTAAGAGACCAGTAAGAGGAACATGTCCTCCTGCTGGTGTGTCAACAACTTGGCTTACAGTAAGAGAGACATTTCCCATCTTGAAAACAGCTCTATATATAGACACCCATCACTGTGCACCTGCTATTCTGAACCCTGCCGGCCCGTCGGCCCTCAGCAACACATCCCCCTAATAACCAACGCTGAGGAAGAGGAGGGAGACCGACGGCTGCACCTAAAAACACCGACAGGAGTGTCACTCATAAAACAAACACACCTGTAACATCGTGACTGATACTGACAGGTATCATCATTTACTACAAACTCCATCTATTTATGACACTGCTCACTTTGCCATGTCCCATATTAAACCATTTACATGAATGAAAAAAGTGAAACAGGATATTTTCAGTGCATATCAGGATGTCAACCAGAAACAGGAGAAAAAGACCCAAATGCAGACTTCAACAGGAGTGGACGTGTGCGAAAGTTTAATGAAAAAATGCAAAACTTATGGTGCTAGCAAAAGGGCTAACAAAGGCAACCAACAGATCCAAAAGGAAAAACATAAATATAAAAGTCCAGAGTCCAAAATCCACAGAAAGTACACGGGAGCAACACAAAGCAAAAAATCCACAAGAAAAGACAGTGGGAGCTCATACAAACCGACAAGGATGAACAAGAACAAAGGAGGTAAAGACACAGGTTTAAATACACCAGGGAGGGGAGGATAACAAGACACAGGTGAGGGCAATCAAGAACAGGTGAAAATAATCAGTGATCAAAAAGAGGGAAAACGGACAAAGACAGGAAATGAAAACAACAGAGACACACACAAGGGAAAACATTCCAAAATAAAACAGGAAGTAACTAAGAAAAACTCAAACAATGACAGTGCAGGGTGCTAAATATGTAACTTTTCTATAAAATGTTATGAAATACTGGAAAAAACACTTTTTCCCAGCAGAAATCCTTAAAGCCCAAGGGGAATAGGGCTGCAACTTTTTTTAAGATTATTTTCATTATCGATTCTTTTCAGGATTTATCGATAAATCGCTTAGCCTATAAAATGTCAAAAATTTATGAAAAGTTCTCATCACAATTTCTCAGAGCCCAAAGTGATATCTTCAGATTGTTTATTTTGTCCAACCAACTGTCCAAAACCCAAAGACTCTTCATTTACTGTCATAAATGACAAGCAAATCAAACTGGAACCAGTAAATGACTTTTTTTTGGCTTGAAACGATTTATCAATTATCAAAAGAGTTGGCAATTAAATTTCTTTCAATCGACTGATTAATCGACTAATCATTGCAGCTCTACCCACAGGTATAATCACTTCCTCTACACTCATCTATTGACGGCGCTGCTCGTTTTTTCCATTACCATACTAGACAATTTACATGTGCTGGTAGTATCACTTTATTTACATGAATAAAATCTGTGAAATATGCTAATTTCAGTGTGAGATGCTTTGTTTTAATAATCTGCAGATAATTTTCTTGACAAACTGATTATTTTGTCTATAAAATTTTATAAAAGACTGAAAAAAAATTGCAATTTTCACAACCAGAATTTCAAATAAGCTGAAGAAAAGCAGCAAACGCTCTCAGTTGAGACACTTGAACCGAGGAATGTTTGGCTTTTTTGTTTGGAATTTTAAGATAATACTTTATTGATCCCACAGAGGAGACATTCTGGATGAATAATGATTAAGGTTGCTGGTTAATCAGTTATCAAAATAGTTGCTGTTGTTTCAGCTCTGAATTTAATTCATACCAAATAAATTTTACAGTGTACATAAATTGACAAGTCTGGGATTAAATGTTTACTGTAACAAATCGTACAGTTTGGTGAAGAGAAACCTACAAACACACGTGTTATTAAATATGAGTCAGGTCATATGGACACTCGAATGAATACATGTGATTAATAAATCATTGCACTCAAGCCTGATCTATAAATAGAGTCTCTGGAGCTCAGAGAGAGATCAGTATGTGCTCAGGACCAACACACACCTCGTCTGTACTGTATTACACTGAGGACGGGAACGCTGCCGCTCTGTCAGCCAGCAGAGCAACGAGCAGCTCAGGTCAGATAACAAACACGAAATAAAGATTTAGTCTCCAATAAAAAAGTCATTACATGATTAACTTTTAGCTGCACACAGTGAGAGATTGTGAAGCACCGGGATTAAACTCCAGTTGGATGTGTGTGTGTGTGACGTGGGATCAGTTTACTCAATCAGTGCTGGTATGCGGTGATTGTGGAGGATAAGAGTCGGGACGCTCAGGTCTCGTTCGGACGGATCAAAGAGCCGCTCAGTTTTTCTCATGTGAAAGAGACGTTGATGATCAGAGGGGATTTTGGAATGAAGCAGGAAGAAAGAGGCGAGTTTTAGATGCCGGTGGAGTCGAGCGGACAAACAACAGCTGAACTGGGTCACCTTAATGTAGGTGGACACATACAGGAGGACATTAATGGACTCACGTGCACTTAAGAGACAAATAGAGTGCAAAAGCATTCAGATACAAACACGTGCAGAGAAATTACTCACATAGAAAGTTATACTGGGTTTAACGGCCTGGTGGGACAAGTGGGTCAGAAATCTACTTGCCCAAAGTCAATTTTTACTTGCCCCATGTACAGATGGTTTTATTTATTAGCAGTAATCAAAAAACAACTAAAGTTATTGTGCAATATCTATAAAATGTCAGAAAACAGTGAAAAATGTCCGTCCCAGTTGTCAGATGACGTTTTTAAATGTCTTGTTTTGTCTAAAACCGAAAGATGTTCAGTTTAATATGATAATAAATTAAAAAATCTCCATATTTAAAAGCCTGAAAGCAACATTTTCTGCCATTTTGCATGAAAAAATTAATTTAATAATGAATCAATTATCAAAATAGTTTAATAGTTAAATTCTTTTTTACCAATTGCCTGGTCAGGTAAGTTAAGAGCCCAGATTTACTAGCCCAACATGGCATTTTACTTGCCCTGGGCAAGCAGGTAATCCTGATCGTTGAGCCCTTCTTATAGAGCGATTATTTTGATTATCAATTTTTCTACTGAACCTTCAATTAATCAGTCAACTGTTTGATCTAGAAAATTGTGGAAAATGAAACAATTTATCAAGTCCAAAAGTATTGTCGTCTTATGTATTTTATTTTGTTTTGTTTTGTTTTTTGTTTTACTGTCCTAAATTGTCCAGACACCAAAGTAATTTATGAAGATAACAAACAGAGAAAAGCAGCAAACTTCATATTTAAGAAGTTGGAATTTTGACGAGTAAAAGACTTTTTTGTCAACAGTTATTGACACTTTCACTTGATTAATCAATCATTTTGGCACATTTTTTAAGCTAAAGTAAGCAGCATAGCAACAACATAGTATCTTTGAGTTTCTGTGCCAATAACAATGATTCTGATCCTGATTGAACTGCTTATCATTCCCTCTATACCTGTTATTACCTGTTATAAAGCAATATACGAATTCAGATGTCAACTGTCTGTCTGAAATCCAACAATTCAATCCAACATCTCCACAAAGTACATCAGCTGTTGTCTCGGTCTGTCAGTGCTGCATAAAACATGAGTGAAGAGTAAAAGTCTGTTGGGTTTAAACTTTAGTTTCACCCCCAGGCAAACATTGTACTGTTCCAGACAATAAAAGACATCCTGCAGCGGAGCAGCAACCTGCTGCTAAAAACAGGTAAAGAATAAAGTTTCGATGTTTCCAGAGAGGTTTGCACAGGAAACAATGAGTGACTGAATCGAGGACTGCTGTGGTCACGAGGGGTGTAAGAAAATATTTATACACATGAATATCTTGATATTATGTTTTGTGATACTGAATCGATTTTTTTTAATTCGTGACAGTTAAACCCCCGACAGTGATGTCGTCTATCTTCACTGCTCTGATTGCATTAAAAAGTACATTTTTTAACTCCGACTTTATGCATATGCAGGTGACAGTTTTCCTAAAATTAGATTTAAAAATAGCAGTATATCAC